>VXAK01005035.1:92017-103908 GCA_013399435.1 Arenaria interpres
CTCTCCAGCCTGTCCAGGTCTCATTGGATGGTGGCACAGCCCTCTGGTGTGTCAACCACCCCTCACAGGTTTGTATCATCAGCAGATTTGCTGAGGGTACATTCCATCCCTCCAGCAATAATATAATAATAATATATAAACATATACCATAACCCTCTGCACCAATACCTCCCCTCTGCCCTGGGGAGGCCCCATCTGGAGCACTGGGTCCAGTTCTGGGCTTCCCAGTTCCAGAAGAGCCCTGGAAGAGGCTGCCCAGGGAGGTGGTGGGGTCTCCTTCTCTGGAGACATTCAAACCCCTCCTGGACACGTTCCTGTGGGACCTGCTCTGGGTGGACCTGCTCTGGCAGGGGGTTGGACTGGGTGATCTCCAGAGGTCCCTTCTAACCCCGTGTGATTCTGGGATTCTGTTACGGCTTGAGAAACCCAGGACAATTTATTGTCTTTCAGACAATTATTCCCTCACCCAACGACCCCCTCCCAACCTGTGAAGGGAAAAATGGAGGAAAAGCAAGGAAAGACAAGGGTTGAAATACAAATAGATGTAATAGGATAAGGCTAAATAATTAATGTTAATTATACTAAAGAGCCAATATTGATCCAGCACCAATATAAAATACACCAGGATGAGACTCAGCCCAAGCCACCAGCTGGAAGCTGGTCCCTGCCATCAAGGGGACAGCAAGTGGGGACCCTGCAAGCGCTGCGGGAGGGAGAGAAGGGCTCAGGGCTCTGGCACAAAATTCTCAGGATCCCAAACACCTCGAGAGAGAGAGAGAAACTCCTCAGCAAACTTTATAATTTCTATTAAATGTGATGTTCATGGTACGAAACAATCCTGGTGGCACCTTGGGGCAAGTACCCGGGTCTTCTTCCTCCTCATCCCCGCACCTGAAAACACTGAGATCTTGAATCCCACACCCCGGAGCTGGCTATAAATGAAATATTTTCACCAATTCAGACACCAGAGTCTTTTAAAAACGCAGTTTCCCCAGGCATTAGAAGAGAAATGAGGTCTGTGTTGCTGCAACCAGGACAATTATAAATCTACAGTGGGACTGTAGCACCCGCGGGGCTGTGCCGGCTCTAAATTACATTCCTGGCATAAACAGGCAACTATACATATACAAACAGTGTATAAACATATAAATAAAAATTTACAAATATAAATATATAAATATAAGCATATAATATACATAAACATGCATATTATAAATCTACAATGGTATTGTAGCACCTGTAATAAACGTATAAATATTTACGAGTAAGTCATAAATAAATGAATCTGGTTTAAAAAACAAACAAACAAACAAAACCAACCAAACAAAAACAACAAGAGGAAAAAAAAAAGAACAAAAAGCCTCTCCTTGCCTCAAAGGGGCTGAAAACCAGCCAGGGAAGGAAGGGACCCTCCTGCGCGTTGCCACTGAGCGGCAGCACAGCTTGTGCCCACAGGAGCGGGGAGAAGTGGAAGGAAAAAGTCTCTCCTGCCAACTCCAATGTGTTAATAAGAGGAATAACGGCGGGGAAGGGTTGGGGAGGTTCAGGGAGAGGAGGGAGCTGTGCCCAGGGTCCCATCCTGGTGGCCGCGGTGACATCAAGTGTGACCATGTGGGCAAAACCTCCCCGCGGCACAAGATTTGGAGGGTGATTGAATCAAATTTGTGGGTTTGATGCTGCTTTTCCAGGGGTATCTGATACGCTGGGGAGGGGTTTAAGGTCACAAATGGGTCCCCTGTGGTCCCCATTCATTCCCAGAGAGAAGGAGCTGGACCTTCTCTGGCTTCTCCACTGTGTTACAAGCTTGGCCTTCAGCCCTGGGAGGGAACTGGCACAAAGCTGGGGCAAAAGAGGGGAGATTTAGGTGAGATATTGGGAAGAACTTCTTTGCTGTGAGGGTGGTGAGAGCCTGACCCAGGTTGCCCCGAGAAGCTGTGGCTGCCCCATCCCTGGAGGGGTTCAAGGCCAGGTTGGAGGGGGCTTGGAGCAACCTGGTCATAGAATCATAGAATGGTTAGAGTTGGAAGGGACCTTAAAGATCATCAAGTTCCAACCTCCCTGCCCTGGGCAGGGACCCCTCCCACCAGACCAGGTTGCTCCAAGCCCCCTCCAACCTGCCCTTGAACCCCTCCAGGGATGGGGCAGCCACAGCTTCTCTGGGCAACCTGGGCCAGGCTCTCACCACCCTCACGGCAAAGAATTTCTTTCTGGTATCTCATCTAAATCTCTTCTCTTCCAATTTAAAACCTTTACCCCTTGTCCTGTCACTGCACTCCCTGACAAAGAGACCCTCTCCAGATGGAAGAAGGTCAGGTCTGGTGGGAGGTGTCCCTGCCCAGGGCAGGGGGTGAGATGAGATGATCTATAAGGTCCCTTCCAACCCAAACCATTCCACAATTCTATGATTTCACGGCAGCATCCAGAGCTGCTCCCAGCTTTTGAAAGCCACGGTCACATCGGGAACAGAGAAAGCCAAGCTGGGGTGGCACAGCAGAGCCGGGATGGTCTGGCTGGTCCCCTGGTGAAAAGCAGATGTGACGGAGGAGCCGCATGGCTCCGAGGAGCAGGAACTCCTCCGGCTGAAGGCTTTTTCATTTTCTGCTGCGTTTCCTCTTCCTCTTTCTCTTCTCACACCAGAAACTTCCATCTTCACCTCTTGAGCCGCCACTGGTTTTTCTCAGAAAGACTTTCCCTTCTCCTTTCCCACTCAGCACAGAGCCACCAGTGGCCCCCACCGTGTCGGGAGACCTCCCCCGAATCCCCTCCCGATGGGCATCGTATCTGGGGCTGACGGGCTGGATTTTGCACGATGGCTTTTGCACGCCAAGCTTTGCACGCCAGGTTTTACACACCAGGTTTTGCACGGGGGGTTTTGCACACTGGAATTTGCATACTGGGTTTTACATGCTGGGTTTTGTACACTGGGTTTACACACCGGGTGTTGCACACTGGTTTTTGCACGCTGGATTTCACTGGCTGGGTTTTACATGCTGACTTTTGCACGCTGGATTTCACTGGCTGGGTTTTCCATGCTGGGTTTTGTACACTGCGTTTACACACCGGCTGTTGCACACTGGTTTTTGCACGCTGGATTTCACTGGCTGGGTTTTCCATGCTGGGTTTTGTACACTGCGTTTACACACCGGCTGTTGCACACTGGTTTTTGCACGCTGGATTTCACTGGCTGGGTTTTACATGCTGACTTTTGCACACTGGGTTTTGGACACTGGGGTTTTCACGCAGGATTTTGCTGGGGTTTAGATGCTGGGTTTTGCACGCTGGGTTTTACACACTGGGTTTTACACACTGGTTTTTGCACACTGGATTTTGCTGGCTGGGTTTTGCATGCTGGGTTTTACACACTGGGTTTTACACACTGGGTTTTGCACACTGGATTTCGCTGGCTGGGTTTTACATGCTGACTTTTGCACACTGGATTTTGCACGCTGGGTTTTGCACACCAGGTTTTGCACACCGGGTTTTGGACACCGGGGTTTTCACGCAGGATTTTGCTGGGGTTTACATGCTGGGTTTTGCACACCAGGTTTTGCCCACTGGATTTCGCACGCTGGGATTTGCATACCAGGTTTCGCATGCTGAGCTTTGCACACTGGGATTTTCACACTGGACTTTGCACACCAGGTTTTTCTGCCAGATAACCACGGTGGGGTCCGGGCTTTTCTTCCCACCAGGGCTCACCCCAGCTACTTTGCCACGGGCTTATAATGAAGTCGTGTGTCTCCGGTGTGTTTTCTCACAGCAGTTAGTGAGAATGTGCGGGGTGTGCAACCCATCCCCGGCAGGGCTGGATGCGGGCAAGAAAGCAGGCGCTTTGGGATGGCAAATTACACCGGGCTAATGACGGGACCTGAGGGGGAGAAGAAGATTTAGACCTGCTCTTGCTTTGCAAGAGAAAAGCAGAGCCCTGGGGTGGCCACCGGAGCGAGAGGTCAGAGGATGGAGCAGGTCGTTCAGCCAGGACCCATCCTGACATTGCACGGGGTCCCACCAGCCTCACAGCTGAAAGCCCAGCAGCTCTGGCCAGCTTCTTGGTCCCTTTCCAGGCTTAATTCCACCCAAAAGCAGTGGCTGCAACTCGTGATTTCTGAGGGGAAAGGCTGCAGGGCACTCGGTTCCCGATGGTGCCGTCATCCTCGGAGGCGAAGGCACAAGTAGGAGCATGTCAGTGGCGGCAAAGGCTCTGTGGAGGGGGGAAAAGGAAAGAAAGGAAAAGAAAGGAAGGGAAGGGAAGGGAAGGGAAGGGAAGGGAAGGGAGAAGAGAAGAGAAGAGAAGAGAAGAGAAGAGAAGAGAAGAGAAGAGAAGAGAAGAGAAGAGAAGAGAAGAGAAGAGAAGAGAAGATAAAAAGCCAGCGCTGCCATCAAACCACGCAAAGAAAAACACTGTGCTGGGAGGTGGTTTGGTGGGGGCTGAACGTGGGCTCTGCGTCACCGGCGAGTCTTGGCCCAAGGGTTGGCCTGAGCCGGGCTGGGTGTTAGAAATATGGCAAAATAAGCAGAAATTGAGAGCTCCCGATAAAGCCGTCGCTGCCAGAGACTGCAGGCGGCACAAAATGGAGGCCTAGGAGGAATGTGCAAGTTGTTTTTGTGCATGCTAATTATTTCCAGATGCATGCTCTTTGCCGCGACGGAGAAGATATTAGTTGTTTGTGAATATATTTCATTCCACCGTTCACAGCATCAGCAGTGGCAGGAAAACCTTCCCCACCGGCTGTTGCTCGTGCTGG
Organism: Arenaria interpres; assembly: GCA_013399435.1. NCBI lineage: Eukaryota > Metazoa > Chordata > Aves > Charadriiformes > Scolopacidae > Arenaria > Arenaria interpres. The sequence continues at coordinate 96,763 of VXAK01005035.1, forward strand.
TAAAGGGAGCCCGGGCTCTGGGATGGGATGCTCCACGGAGGAGAGCTCCCGGCATTTCCCATGGGAGGAAGGTTTCCTCCAAGCACCAAATCCTGCTTTTTTCCCGCCAGGCAATTCGGAGGAAACCTGGGATAAAGCCACACTGCTAAAATCATTGGGCTTGCTCTGAATGAGTGCTCGAGAGCAGCCCTGAGGAGAAGGACTTGGGGGAGGTGTAGGTGGATGAGAAGCTCCACACGCCCCAGCAATGTGGTCTGGAGCCTAGAAAGCCCCCCACACCCTGGGCTGCATCCCCAGCAGCGTGGCCAGCAGGGCCAGGGGGGGATTCTGGATTCTGCCCCTCTGCCCTGGGGAGACACCCCCTCCCAGTGCTGCCTCCAGCTCTGGGGCCACCAACAGCAGAAGNGTGAGAGCCTGGCCCAGGTTGCCCCGAGAAGCTGTGGCTGCCCCATCCCTGGAGGGGTTCAAGGCCAGGTTGGAGGGGGCTTGGAGCAACCTGGGCTGGTGGGAGGTGTCCCTGCCCAGGGCAGAGGGGATGGAACTTGATGATCTTTAAGGTCCTTTCCAACTTGAACCATCCTATGATTCTCTGAATTGGTGTCTGGAGAGAACAGCATGATGGAGACTCAGAGCAGTGCTGCGAGTTGGACATCTGGGCATCACCCATTTCCAGAGGAGAAACCTCCTCTAGGACACGCACAGGTCGACCCCGACAGCCCCAGCAAGGTGTGTGCCGGGTGCCCGGCCCCTATCTCGGGGGACCACGTTGCCCACCCCACCGCACCCTCCCCAGTATCAGCTGGCAGGGCGCAGTGGGGCGAGCAGATACAGGAGCAGCTGGGGCTCCCGGCCCCTCTCCTTCCTGATCAAAGTGGGGCACCCCAGGGGGTTTTCTGGCCGATGGGGGTGTGAAGAGGGTTGTGGAGGAGAAGGCAGGGCTGAGCCGTGTCTCCCAGCTGGACATTTCTTCTTCCATTTTTGCGTTTATTCGTTAAAATGCCCCTCTTCTCATTTTGAAGCCGGAGAGGTGTCCCCACAGCCCGACCTCCCCAGCTGAGCTGGCTGCGCTCGCTTTGGGGTGAATAATGCTGATTTTTTATCTGTCTGCACTGCGGCAGTAGGCGAGGACTGCCCGCCACCCACCGCCTCATTCGCAGAGCCCTCATCTCCTGCGTTGGAGCTCACTGTCATTTAATCACACAAAGCCTTGCCCAGAAGAAGTGATGAAGCTCATGGGATCAGAGAATGGTTTGGGTTGGAAGGAACCTTAAAGATCATCTCATTCCAACCCCCCTGCCCTGGGCAGGGACATCTCCCACCAGAATAGGGAAACTAAATGACTTGACCAAGGACATGCAAGGAGTCGGTGGCAGAGGGGAACCATCCCTGGCTTTAAACACATCCCCTGAACAATAAACCAGGGATTTCTCCCTGCTTTCTGGTTATAATTTTGCCAAGTTCTGGAAAAATAGAAAAAAAGAGAGCCATACCCAACCCCAGCAAGCCCCGTGGGATCCTTCCAGCCTCCTCTGCCCAGTGCCACCAGTCCATCCCCGATTCTCCAGCAGCGTGTGCTGCGCCTTTCCCATTGTTTCCCCAGGGCTTCAAACCAGAAAGGCAAGTTGAGGGGAAAAAAAAAAAGTAAAAATCTGGTCCAGGAAGTAATACAAAAGGCAGACTTAATTATACACATCGGGTATTGCCTCTCCCTGTTCCATTAATCCATTGAGCTGGGTAATGGTAAATTAGGTCAGATTATGTGAGCGCTGAAATAAAACCCACGGGCCAAATTCCTCGCGCCCACACCTCCTTCACCTCTGAGGTTGCATAAATGTTACTGGGCGCAGGATCTCTCGGCGGTGCTTCGGCGGGGCTGCGGTGCTGATTTTTTAAGATTTCGGCTGGTTTTGGCACGGCAATAACCCCGCAGCGTCGTTAGGGCTCAATTCTCTCTCGTTTTCTCTGCGTCCATCTTCACGGCCCTCGCTGGCATCACCGCCGTTGATCTGTTACACACAAACTTGTTATACCTCGTTAATCTGGAGAGCTGTTCTGGTGAATTAAGGCCAAAAAAAAAAAAAAAGGAGATGTTCTGGGTTTGTAGCGGAGCAGGGATTAATGTTCCTGATTTTCCAGTCCTAATCTACCTGCCGGCATCTCCCTGTGCTCAGTAAGGGCTTAAAACCAGGGGATGCCTTCCGCTGGTGTTCAAATAAGTGGGTCAGCCCACCCCGAAGACAAAAGAGTGCTCTTTGCTGATCTTTATGGTGTTTGCTAATAGAGAGATAAAAAAAAATAATAAATAACTGGAAGGCATCGGGTTTCCTGGAGCCTGATATTTCCCAGCGGCCGCCTCTTCCCAGGAGCATCGCAAAATGCACCCGGATGGGCAGGAAAACCCAGGCTGGGGTCAGAGAGACCCTTTTCCAGGGCAACTTCGGGGGCTAAGGCTGCCTTTTGACCTAAGGACCGTTCTGAGGAAGGAGGTCCAGCCTTAGTTTACAATTTATTTCAGAGATTTGAGGATTTCTAAGGAAGGAGAGGGGCTGGCAGTGGCCAAGAGTGCTGGGAAGGAGCTGCATCCAAGCCACGTGGGATGGGGAACCGGTGTTCCAGGGAGTGCTGCTCCCTCAGCCGTGGCGATTCCCACATGAAAACCATCCTTCATCCAGCGTCAGCACCTGGCAACACAAACCAGGGGAAAAAAAAAGGCTGTGGGAACATAAACTTCAGGCTGGTTGACTGGAAATAAGGCAGCAAATATCACAGAATCACAGGATCACATGGGGTTGGAAGGGACCTCTGGAGATCACCCAGTCCAACCCCCTGCCAGAGCAGGTCCACCCAGAGCAGGTCCCACAGGAACGTGTCCAGGGGGGGCTTGAATGTCTCCAGAGAAGGAGACCCCACCACCTCTCTGGGCAGCCTCTGCCAGGGCTCTGCCACCCTCAAAGTGAAGCAGTTCTTCCTCATGTTTAGGTGGAACTTCTTTCACTGAAGTTCATGCCCATTTCCTCTTGTCCTGTCCCTGGGCACCACTGAAAAAAGACCGGCCCCATCCTCCTGACCCCCAGCCTTGAAGTATTTATAGGTGTTGATCAGATCCCCCCTCAGCCTTCTCTTCTCCAGACTTAAAAGCCCCAAGTCCCTCAGCCTTTCCTTGTAAGGGAGATGCTCCAGGCCCCTCATCATCTCTGTAGCCTCTGCTGTCCCCTCTCCAGCAGTTCCCTGTCCTTCTGGAACTGGGGAGCCCAGAACTGGTCCCAGTGCTCCAGCTGGGGCCTCCCCAGGGCAGAGCAGAGGGGCAGGATGACCTCCCTCCACCTGCTGCTCACACTCCTCCTGATGCCCCCCAGGATGCCATTGACCTTCTTGGCCACCAGGGCCCATTGCTGGCCCATGGCCATCCTGTTGTCTACCAGGACACCCAGGTCTTTCTCCTCAGAGCTGCTCCCCAGCAGGTCACCCCCAACCTGTCCTGGTGCAGGGGGTTATTCCTCCCCAGGTGCAGCCCCCTATGCTTGCCTTTATAGAAGTTCTGCCCAACTCTCCAGCCTGTCCAGGTCTCACTGGATGGTGGCACAGCCTTCTGGTGTGTCAGCCACCCCTCCCCGGTTTGTATCGCCAGCAGACTTGCTGAGGGTACATTCCATCCCTTCATCCAGGTCATGGATCAAAAAAGGTCAAATATACGCTTTTAAGGTTTGCTCCGATCCCTCTCCTAAAGCGAATGCTTTACACCCTGCCATAAATGCCATAAATTTCCTTTCCACAATTAAAAATACACTGACGTGCTGCTGAACACCTGAATTTAAATAAAAATAAAGTAAAAAGGCCTGTAATTTGTTCCTACGTGGCATTGTGCTGCTGTTCCCCCTCCTCACCCCCGAGCCAGCACCCACAACTCCACACCACCGTGATGGTGGCAGCAGGTCATGAAAATGGTTAAAAAAACCCCAAAACAAGGTGTTGCCCAGCTGTTAAGAGAGCGTGTAGATTTGGAAAGCGAAAAAAAAACCACACCATAATTAAAATATTAAATATATATATATATCTCACTGGATCTTGTAGATAAGGCACAATTTGTGTGGTTCCCAGAAGGTGTCCGCCTCCCAGCAGGACACTCCTGCCTTATCGGCGTGGGTGCAGCCGTGGGGTCCTGCACCTCCTGCCCGGCCAGTGGCCACGATAACCAAACCCAGGTCCTCCTAATCGGCTACCGAGTGCCGGGCAGATGGCCCAGGGCCCGGAGGCACCTTCCCCGGGCAGGGCCTTAGGAAAGCCAGGAGCCTTTCGCTCCGTTTTGCAGGTGGTTTCTCATTTCTTCTTGTATTTCTGGCAGCGGGTGGGGGTTTCTTCAGCCGTTTAAAAGCCGCCCTCGGGTGCGGAGGCCCCGTAAAAGAAGGTTACAGACCAACGAGGGCTCGGGTGTTGGGTCTGATTCATCCTTTCACTCGGCTCCTCGCAGTGATGCAACATGCGGGCAGATTGCGGCCGTGTATTTTGCATCGACTTGTTGGTGTATAAATGAGTGTTCTCAGTGTATCAGCGAGCGTTCTCAGTCTGTAAATGAGTGTCGTCAGTGTATAAATGAGAGTTCTCAGTGTATAAATGATTGTTGTTGGTGTATAAATGAGTATTCTTGGTGTATAAGAGAGTTCTCGGTGTACAAACGAGAGTTCTCAGTGTATAAAGGAGTGTTCTCAGAGGATAAATGAGAGTTCTTGGTGTATAAATGAGTATTCTCAGTGTATAAATGAGAGTTCTTGGTGTATAAATGAGTGTTCTCAGTGTATAAATGAGAGTTCTCGGTGTATAAACGATTGTTGTTGGTGTATAAACAAGTGTTCTCAGTGTATAAATGAGTGTTCTCAGTGTATAAAGGAGGAGTTGGCGTATAAATGAGTGTTCTCGGTGTATAAATGAGAGTTCTCGGTGTATAAACGAGTGTTCTCAGTGTATAAATGAGAGTTCTTGGTGTATAAATGAGTGTTCTCGTGTATAAATGAGAGTTCTCGGTGTATTAATGATTGTTGTTGGTGTATAAACGAGTGTTCTCGGTGTATAAAGGAGCGTTCTCAGTGGATAAAGGAGTTGTTGGTGTATAAATGAGTGTTCTCGTGGATAAATGAGAGTTCTCAGTGTATAAATGAGTGTTCCCGGTGTATAAATGACTGTTGTTGGTGTATAAATGCGTGTTCTTGGTGTATAAACGAGTGTTCTCGGTGGATAAATGAGTGTTCTCGGTGGACAAAGGAGTTGTTGGTGTATAAATGAGTGTTCTCGGTGTATTAATGATTGTTGTTGGTGTATAAACGGGTGTTCTCAGTGTATAAACGAGTGTTCTCAGTGCATAAATGAGAGTTCTCGGTGTATAAAGAGTGTTCTCGGTGCCAGGCTGTGCTTTTAACACCACGGGTGGCTTTGCCCTTCGCTGCTTCTCTGCCCCGATGGGGTTCTGGGGGGTGCTCCTGGGGCCCCTGAGGGACCTTCCAACCCCCCCTCTTCCTCCCCGGGGCAGCCCCGGGACGGGGTACACCCAGCCGCGGTTGTGCCCTGGGAAGCAGCAAGGGTTGCACAAGAGCGGCTGGTTTCCAAGGCGGGTTTTGTCAACCCGGTCGAGTTGACGTTGCGGATGAGCCGGGAGGGATGACTCTTCCTCGCCGCGCCGGGCAGGGGTGGCAGGAAACCGGCCAGGAGACACGGGGCCGTTCCTTTTCCTGCCGGTGGGTCCGCCTGACGCGACCAAACCACCGGCCGGGCCGGGCCCCCCCCGCCCCGTTTCCCTTCCACAAACCAGGAGTGATTTTGTCCCTCTTCTTCAAGAAACGTGGGGAAAATCCTCAGCCTGGGCATCTCCTGCCCCCGGCGCCCCGGGGTGGCCCTTGGCACGGGGCAGGAGGCAGGAGAAGGAAGGATTCCTCATGTCAGCGCTCCTCAGGGTTAAAATATAACCCATTTTTACCTGGAAACACCCCATATTTCAGCCTGATTTATACGATTTCTTATCAGGGAGCCAGACTTGAGACCGTGGGGGAAAGGGCTCATTAAGGTGACACTAATTTCCCCACCCTCCTCTGCTCTGCCAAGAGCTCTGGAAGGAGATAAGCCGCTGCCGACTTTATGGAGAAGAAAACCTCGATAAACTACGCGGAGCAACACCGGAAAGTGTTTTAATTCAGGCGTTTCCATGAAAAAAAGGGATCGGAGCTCCTGTGTCCCCGGGTGACACGGGTGACGATCGGGGAGCGCTGGCTGCTGGAAGGACATCCCTGCACGTGGCCCTTCCAAGCTCCCAAAAGGCGCTGACGCCGGAGGCCTGAGCATCAAACCATCCGCCACCGACGGATTGAGTCGCTTTAGTCTCTACCTGGACGTTTGACGCTGTCCTGCACGCCATCCCGGTCTCAAAATTGGGAAGTCATGGATTTCCATGGATGGACCACTCGGTGGATCAGGAGCCGGCTGGATGGCCGCGCTCAAAGGGTTGTGGTCAACGGCTCAAGGTCCAAGTGGTGGCCAGTGACCAGTGGGGCTCCTCAGGGGTCCGTACTGGGACCAGAGCTATTTAACATCTTTGTTGGTGCACCCTCAGCAAGTTTGCCGACGACACCAAGCTGGTCGACACGCCGGAGGGAAGGGACGCCATCCAGAGGGACCTGGACAGGCTGGAGAGGCGGGCTCGTGCAAATGGCATGAAGTTCAACCAAGCCAAGTGGCAGGGTTCCTACAGCTGGGAGGGGGCAACCCCAGGCACAAATCCAGGTTGGGCGGAGAACGGCTGGAGAGCAGCCCCGAGGAGAAGGACTTGGGGGGGTTGGTGGACGAGAAGCTCCACGTGAGCCTGCAGTGCACGCCGGCAGCCCAGAAAGCCAACCCCATCCTGGGCTGCATCAAGAGAAGCGTGGCCAGCAGGTCACGGGAGGTGATTCTACCCCTCTGCTCTGGTGAGACCACACTTGGGAGTAGTGATCAGCTCTGGGGTCCTCAACACAAGGAGGACACGAAGGGAAGGGGTCCAGCGGAGGGGCACGAGGATGCTCAGAGGGATGGAGCCCCTCTGCTGGGAGGACGGGCTGAGAGAGCCGGGGGCGTTCAGCCTGGAGAAGGCTTTCCCCACTTGCACCCCAACTCCCCTTGCACACT
>VXAK01005036.1:0-10368 GCA_013399435.1 Arenaria interpres
CTAAACCAAACTTCCCAAAGCTGTATTTGTGCTCACAAAGTCAGCACGTGGATTGGAAAGAGCGGCAGTTTCTATGTTTCTGATCACAGTAAATGAAGATTTCCTTGGGTAGCCAAGCACTTCCCCTTCTAGCAAAACGCAGTTCATACGATGTAGGAGTGCAATTTTTTCTGGCATTTCAAAAGCTCATTTCCGAAGTTCAGCAAAACTTTTCAAAAGTGAGATTCTCAGACAGAACAGACATGACTGCAAGTCATTTACAAAGATTACTACTCACACTGACTGTATTTATATAACTTTTCCATTTTCTTTGGTATCACCATATTAACTAGTTCCCAGACACCAAGACTAATACTACCGCAACGTGAATATGTATTGGTTGTCCAGGTTTTGGTTTGTTTTTATTTCCCCTGCTTTTACCCAGAACCAATGGCAAACTCAACAAACAACAACAGCTGTATGAAATTAGTACAAAAAGATAATTGTTTCTACTTACTTTCCTCTCCACATACGCAGACTCCATAATTTAACACCAAGTGTTTGTAAGAAAGCTGGCTCATCATACTTGCTGCCTCAAAGAAAGACTTTGAGGATGAGGAGAGAGAGATTGAGAGAGCATAAATACCGGTGATAGCAAAATTCCAAAACATTAGAGAGATTGAGAAAGAGGGAATAAATATCAGTGAAAACAACCTCCCAAAACACTATATGATTTCTAATAGATCTATTAAAACACATATACACTTTTGAAAACATTTCAACTTCCTTCTCATTGCAAATACCCTATGTAACATATTTTCTGTTGTTTGTGATTGGTTTAGGTTTGGTTGTGGTTTTGTTTATTTTTTAAATAACTGACAATCCACATTCCAAAGAGTGGAATCTCAGCAATCTCTTTTTCTGCAGGCAGGTGTATGTCCACATTTAAAAAGAATCTTTTCTTCCATGTCAGTTAACTGACTAAAGTAAACTGCAGACAAATTCATGACGCACTATTCAGTTTCCAATTTATTCTTTCATAATGCACTATTCAGTTTCCAATTTATTTCTTCATAGCACATTATTAAGTTAAAAGACAAGAAGTATTATATCACTCATCCACTACTGTGAGACCTTACCTAACCTTGTCAGGAAGGTTTCAGATGCTTTTATTTCTTTAGCCATTTTTTATTCCCTTCAGTGGCATCTCCAACTACACTTGCTTGTGTACTGATTATTCACCCAACAAAACAAGGTCAAAATTAGTACATTTTCCTTCAGGTGACTATATTTGTCTTTCTGCACCCTTAGTCCTTTTAACAACTGATTTTCACCTAACCTTAGAATGTAAATATATTGCCCAGCTTATAAAAATTAAAATGTGAGTTATAGTTTCTTTATTGTTTTCAATTGTCCAAAGTGTATGCCTACATTCTTATGAATATTAACTGTCTGAAATGTCTTTTCCTTTTTCGCTTACATTTTCATATAGATTTGTTTTAAGTAATTGAAAAGCTCAGTAAAAATGAACTAGTTCTCTTGGTTTGCTGTAAATACAGCTAGATTAATTAGTAATTTGATACAATTATATAATCAAAATACACAATAAACAGCCATATAAAGTTACATTAATATATTGAACACTACCAAATCTTGTTAAACCATTCAAAATTAAATTCTCATATTCACAACCTTGGGTTCTGTTACATTATGGGTATATTAGTTTTTGCAGAAAGGCATTTCAGGTTTCTTCACAGCTTCACCCAAACAGTGGAAAGTGTAAGTGAATATAAATGATACTACATATGGCAAATGCTTCTAATATATAAATATTTCTGAGTTTTAGTGATTTGGTGGGAAATGTTGATTTTACTGAAGAGTCAACAGGACTCCAAAACATTGAAGATAGCCTACAAAAGGAAAGTAATTTTACATAAATGTTAGTGCCTCATCTGTACATAACAAATTTACTGGTAAAGGCAATTCTGTGGCCATTCCACCTCTCCTGCAGTAGCTGTATCATACAAAGAAACTGTTCGCTGGTTCTCAGTGGCTAGCTCTGAGTTCTCTGTCGGATGGTGGAGAGAGGGAAATAGATTATGTAAGTGTACTTCCCCAAGCCAGTCTCAAATCCATCCTCCCAGCACCACAAGGCCAAGAATGAGCTTGGTTCAACATACAACCCTCCACCATATAGCAAATAACTCATTTATTGTAATAAAAGTAATGCTTAACATAGCATGAACAAATGTTATATAGTAGTCAACAATCACACCTACCTCAGAGTAGTTTCTATGCACTTTATCCAACACCTTTAAAAGAACTTCAGTTTGATGGAGCTGGCCGTAGTCTCCCACTTCTTTCCTTACACCTTTAAAAATCTTAGTAAACGTGCCCTGTCCAAGACTCTCCTCCTAAAAGAGAGGAAGGATACAGATGGGAAAAAAAATAAATCAGAAATCTCTGCCTGTTTCGCAAAAGTTCTCTAAAACGACCACTCTAAATAATACATATGCAAATCTTCAAAGCTAGCACATCTCTAGAGTCAGACTGAGGGGACAAGGAAGCAACTATATCAGAAACAGCTTAAATCTTTGTTCATTTTTTATTAACTCCTTAAGGAGCTCAGAAAATGATTTGCTGAAAATACCAGAGAGGAAGGAATTGCTGTTACTACGATGTATTTAAACATCCCTAGACATAAAGAAAACAACTGCTATTGCAGTCAAAAGGACAACTCTTATTTAAAAAAAAAAACCAAAACAAATATTAGTATCAATGACAAATTTTTAAAAAATTCTTTTCTTTCACAACTCTAAAAGTTACAGCAAAACCTTCTAGTTCAGATATGGCTTTTTCAAACACACACTGAGTTTTTTAGAACTTAATATGTATTAAATCAACCACCTGCACAGAAGCAGCAACTAATAGACTTACGAATATCAAGTCCTCATTCCGGATTTTGTGAAAGACCATCTGGTTGACATTATTGTGTCTCTGAAGCGTAGGTGATGAAGGTACATCAGAAACACTATTGCTTCTGAAGACGAGGAGATTTGATTTATCTGGAAGAAGAAAGAGGGTGGGAAAAAATAAAACAAAGTAAATTTGTGAAACACAAAACTAAACAAATATTATTTTAGAAGGATTATTAATGAGAAGCTGTTAATCCACAAAAAGAAGGTATCACATTGAGTTTATTGAAAAAGCCACACAATATTTCATTAAACAAACTTAAAGTCTGACTTTTTCTAATCAGCAAAACATTTAGGTTCACTCAGCTAATTTAAGTTTCTTAATTGCTCCTACTTTTGACAAACACTCTGAAAACATTCCTGCCTCCTTTCACATTTTAACTTCTGTGGTACTTGTAATAACAATCAGAGGTGGAAAAAGGGGATATAAGTCACCTTCTCCTTTTACATCATGAAGTCATTCTGTTAAAGATGTCCATATCTTTCTAGTGCCTCTTTAAAGCTTTTGCATACTTTTGCTTTGCCAGCACTTTAGTGATCCACATTGCCTTATATTTACCAGAGTAATTATTCTCTGAGTGATTTTGAAAAAGGGCTCTCCACAAAGTAGAGCAGGTCTGTTTGTAAAACTAAAGCTGATAGGTACGTATTTGTGGGCATATGTATGCATGCGCTATTATATTTATTTAACAATTTATAATTCTTATGCAAATACAGTTTTGGTTTTGATGGAAATAAGGCTACAAAATTATTCTCCATAACGTGCATACATATTTAATTGTCAAATCTCTTCTAAGCTTTTGAATCCATTGGCTAATTTCAATCAAATTTAAGAGAGGTAAAAGTGATATAAAATAGTCTATTCTTGCAAGTTTTTGTTTAAATAGGGACTTGGATAGAGACAGTGACGAATATTAACTGTAATCAGTACTCTTTATAATAAGCAAAAAGGGCAGACGCTATCAGAACTTATAAAAGAGAAAGATATAAATAGGCAAAAAATCTTATTTAATGTAAATTCAAGAAAAATCCACTCCTCAGGCAGGAGGTCTATTCTGTATGTATTTTTCGGTGATAAAAACAAGTTGCAATCATACTGCAGCTTTGGCATAATTCCGCTAATATGCCAACAAACGATGAAAGAAGTTCACTGGCATTATCGGTTCCATTGCTTATAGAATATTCTCAGTGAAAAATGATAGATTTAGTAGCTCTTTCCTTCTCAAGACATGAAAACACTCAATTGTAGAAGAAACACCACTGCACACAATCCACTGCAATTAAGAAACCAGTTTTGCTTCTAATCATGAAACTGGCTACCATGATTCTTTCTGGAAAACCATCTCCTAACAAAGTAAAATTTGGCTGAAAACTATGACTACAAAGGTGAAAAAATAGGCCAGTGAAATTTGAAAAAACCCACATGAACATAGAGATCTACCTACCTGCGTGTCATTTAATGTTAACTTATTTTAAAATCTTTAATGTGAAAGTTGCAAACCCTTCTGCTTAGAAATAATCTTTCTCTCACCTTTTGGTTTTGGAGGACAGCATTTGATGAACTGGAAAATTATGCTGTCTGAACGGACAGTTTCTGTCTGGTAACAGGTCAACAGATCCTTAAGATTACCAAAACTTCTCTTGGTTCCACTAAGATTATATTCTCCATTCTCATTCTTCGTAATTAAGCAGTGCTTGTAATCAGTGGTATTCTCACGCTGCAGAGATTTTTTTCAATTAAAAATAAAATTGATCAATATTTAGTACTTGAAAGACTATTTAAATGTATAGCACTCTACTAATTAAAGAAAGAATGCTTCAGCAAAATATTACCATGATTTGTTATTCTGTTCTCACTATGTAACATTGATTCTGAGAAAACATGATTCTACTCCCATCACTGGAATTAGTATGTTGATGCTAAGAAAAACAAATGTTACGAAATCTGAAAAGATGGAGCTGAGAAAACAGATAATGGATCCTAGGAAAAATCTTTTCAAGCTAGTAATGAAAGCTTCTTCACCCCTACAAGGGGTAACATCAAAACAAAATTTTGTTGGAAGCAATAGACCAAATGCTCATGCTCCGTGTTGTTTTGGCAAGCATTTGGAGATCTCAGCTGTATTTCTATTTTTCTGTTGTCTACAGTACAGTTCTAAGCAATTAGTTCCTAGCACAGATTTTCAATATGCACTGAATTATTTTTACAATGAGACTTGAAAAGATCCCATTAAACATTTTTAAACAAGAGGAGCTCTTAATAGTGCTTTCATGGTCCTTCACGTCAACACTGCAGAAAATGTTCCAACAAATTCTGAATCTCAAAAGCCTCTAACAGCTTGCCCAGAAAGACTCAGAAAAAAGGAAAAGAAAAAACAAAAAACAAAACCAAAAAACGGGCCAGGTCAGTTAGTGGCAGGCTCAGCTCACAAGCTTGACTCTCCGACTTTGACTCTCTAGGCTTGCTCAGGGACTGAGCTCTTAGTTTAAAAAATTCTATGTCAAACACACTTCACTGACTGGACATAAAATTTTTGTGAAATTGGTCTTAAAATGGCTGTTTTCTTTTCCATCGACATTATTTTGTCATTTTCAGAGATGTACTCATATCTGTGACAGTATTTTGTGAACTTGTTAGCCTGCTGCATGATAGCAGAAAAAACCATGTATCACCTTACCTAGTTAAAAACCCAGAGGTAGTTCTGTTAATTTAATTAAAGAGAAGCCCATCCTTGGAACAAGATCATGCAATTATGTAACAACAATATTAAAGTACTGTATTATCACTAACTACAGTCTCACAGAGGAGAGGTACATATGGTTCTTTAGCTGCGTGAGAACTGCAGGCATTTCAAGCATGGTTCCCATTCTAGCTAACACCAGATATCTAGCAGGAGACCTACATTGATTTAACAGCTGTCAAGTAATCTGGCTAGCCCAGCACTGGGGATGGGGACAACACAAGACCCAAATCCAGAAGAACCTGTGAAGGAGAGACACTCTCAGATCACCAAGGGCTGCACACTCAGTCCAACTAAGCCCTATTCCATAGGGGCAAGGACAGGGGTGGGCAGAGATCCAAGGGAAAAAATCCAACTAAAAAACTCCAAACCTTAAAAAAGGAAAAAAAAAACCCAAACTGCACCACCACCCAAACATTTACTACAGCCCCAAGAGCCATGCCACCATCCTCAGAACTCTCAAGCTCTCTTCCCTCTATATGCCTTGTCCTCTTAGGCACACAGTATGGGTCATTAGTCATCCTCTACCATACAAGTATTTTGAAGTTTCTCACAAGACCCTGAGAGTCGGCCAATCTGACAGAAGTAGCTATAGAACATACACAGCAGACAAACATTCTGAAGAGAAAAATCAAGAATCATTTACTGAACATCCCAGGACTGTTATTATCATGCAATAAAGATTACACAGGTACTATCTAAGGCAGAATACAAACCTCTATAGCGAAGGTGAGGAAGTATTTTTTAAAATCTTTAGGACTGCACCGAAGAACGTAGAAACCAGTCTGATTACCCGCTTTCTTCAGTTTACTGATAGCAAAGTCCATGCTATAGTGAAAAGAAAATATTTAATATTGCATAATTTCAAAACCCTAAACATCAGAGATTGGCAAATGAGCACTATTATCAGATATCTAATACAACATCAATTCATACTCTCCATTTTTACAATTTCCTTTAAGGTCGTCTTTTTGTCCCTTTATTTTCCAATATTCAAGGTGGTTGTTTATGTAGAAAGCAGAATATTAAAAATTCCTAATATTAAAACCAGCACAATTATTTATTTGATGAGAAATCTTACAGCCTAAAAAAGTATATTCCTCTAGGCTTATGATACGATTTTTAACACCATTATGGAAGAAGCTGTAATAAGACTGCCTAACAAATAAGATAAAATTAGCGAAATATTTGTGTGGGTGAAAAAGGTGGGTTTAACTTGGGAAAGGGCTAATTAAGAAAGGGGAGTTGAAATGAAACGTTTGTTACTACAAGAACCAATTTCCCCTTTAACAAGCCTTTCTAACTGACTATTTCTATCCGTCTCAGGGAATGAAGAATAGAATGGCTTGGAAAGGTCTTGACTCATTGCACACTCTTCTAAGCAGCACTAAATAAAGGTCAATATACAGCATTAGTCATTATTGCAGGAAACGTGATCAGAACTGTATAGGTCTCCCCCAATCCTCCTTCATCTCTTCTGAAGGTTATAGCCCCTATCCTCTTCCTGTCATTGGGAAATTTACAGAACTGCTCTCTATTAGCTGAGCGGAAAGTTCTAGTTTCAAGCAACCTATCTTGTACGTACCAGCTTTCAAGCTTTCTGTAGCTAAAGCAAATACCCATTTCATTCTGCCTAACAAAACATTTCTAAGTTCCCATGTGTGGTTCTGCAAACAATAAATAGAAAATTTTTTTAAAATTCAAGGGAATTTTTTCTGTACTAAATTCTTCCACTAAAAAAACCAAAAAAAAAAAACCCACCCCAAAGAAAGCAAACAAGGAGACCACATTTCTTAGAAACAGACAAAACCTCCAATTTACATGGCTAGCAGATTACTACAATCCTTGCTCAAATATTACAGAGAGTGTTCTCCAAGTTTGCCTGTTTTCCTTTGGCAACTCAGATAACATAACTGTTAGAGTCTGCAGTGAAAACATGAGAACCTCTGTCTATGACACTGTATGTTGCTGCCAAGGTAGTAACTATAATTCTGTAAAATCAGCACTATGACTTTGCTGCCTGTTTCACTTGAAGAAAAAAAGAATTCTAAGGGAAGAAAATTAAAACCAGAATCTTTCCATTTATTTTTTATAATACACCAAGAAGGCATATTGTATTTTGCAAAGTGAAAAATAAGAGGAAAAATGTAAAGCATTTCATGTTACATAAATGTAGTAAATACACATTTCAAGATGTCCATCATGGTTCACAGTCAACTAAAGTTCCTCTGTCAAAAATATCACCTTGTTATATTGCTAAAAAATTGCTTACAAAATTGGTCCATGGCAGTTGCTTTGGATATTTTCAAGGACTGATGGTGGTGCTACTTCTTTACAGAGATAATGGTGGGCATCCGCAGTTAATCTGTAATATCCATCAATTAATGATACAAAGGAGAGAGCTTCTCTTAATGACTGGAATTCAGCCTCCTGTTAAATTACCAGGGGAGAATAGGGCAGGGGGTGGAGAGAAACAGGGGAGGGAGAGAGAGAGAATTTCACTTTTTAATTGGCAACACAAAATTTCTGGATATGGCAATGGTATAAGAGATATAAGCATAAATTAAAGATACCCCAACTGGTTTCAACTACTATTTGTATAGTTCTACCTTCCTGGTGCCACCCAAAACTCGTTAGCAATCTTCAGTGTTCAAAATGAAACCCAAACCAAACAAATCTGCCACAAAAAAAACCCCTTAAATATATGAAACAGCAGAGGAACACTGACAAGAGGGAACATTTGAAAGGCAAAAGCTGAGTAGATACAACTTAGCATGGCAGACACATACTGCACTGGCTACACAATGGTTGCGTTTTTTCCATAAAGAAAAGCCTTCACTTATAAAAGATTTATGGAGCTGCCTTCAAGTAGCAAAGAAAAATCTCTATAAAAGTACCTGCCTGAAAATTTAAACAGCAGTCAGCAAAAACTGCCATCCTAAGCTGGATCATAGATAGAAGCTGACCTTTAACTACTATGAAGAGAGATGCAATGGATCGAAGTGGGGAAAACAATAACGTGGTCAAAGGAAATAGGGTGTGGAAAAGGTCTATGCAGAATATATTGGACAGGTAAGAGCAGGGCAAAATTAAATCCATTTGTAACAACATATTTATTACTGGCAATAACGGAAAACAGAGTCTATTTTTATATAATTATCTATGTATTCTTAACATTCTGACAGTTGTATCAGAACATTAAAAGCTGTCTTTAGTTGAACGGAGCAGTGTTACTCTACCATCTACAGAGCCACACTAGATTTTATTCGGTTGCACAGCCCAAGAGAACAGGCTGCACAAGTTTGCCCATGATACTGGGGACACACTGGGGACACTAAATGGCTGAACACAATTCCTTAGTAAGTTCGTTGCTAGACACCAATAAAAAATCTGGTACTTTTGATCATGTGCCAAGAATTTGTTTGGAAGTCTTCAAACTCCTTTTTAAAAGAGGGCCTGGAAACAACTACCTTTCCAGTTCTTTCAACGTGACTGGAAAACCCACACAAACAGACCTAGAAATCCAGGGATTAAATCAATCCATGTATCCTAAAACCACGTAAAGTACCTTTCTATAATGAATTCTACTAGCTGCATGACAGGTTAAACTAAATTACAAATTCTAATTTACACATCAGCTAATTCTGGTGTATAAAGTGTCCGCACAAAGATCATAAGCAAAACAGCAGCTACTGCACTTTTTCCAACTCAGCCTTACTCTTCAGTAGCTTTTTTAGACAAGCTCTTAAAAAGTCACTTTTACCCTCAGAAGCACATGCAGTCAAGTACCTAACTACTGCTATTGAGAATTTTTAAAGAGAATTTTAATGGCTCAAGATTAAGGAAGGAATGCTCCTCCACCAACCTGAAATATTATTATACTCTCTGTATCATAGATGCTCATAACAGATATTCCAGCGATTCTTATGTTTCAATAAAAAGCCTTGAAAAAATTTAGAATTCTTAGCAGGTCATTTATTCTGTGCCATTAATGCAGAAAATGAATGTGAACTGCAATTCTACCATAAATAAAAGTAAACCATATGCTGATTTAAATACTTCTGGACTTTTTAAAAATTATTTTTACAGAAAATAAATACGCAATCTGTACACAGCTTTTTCAAACACAGAGAGGAAAACTCTCCATTCACAGAAGACCACTGAAGGCACAAAGATCAGTCACAGAGATAAAGGAAGAAACAACCTGAATTGGGTTTGCATGGCAAGGTTCTGGTAGTGGGGGGCTACAGGGATGGTTTCTGTGAGAACCTTCCAGAAGCTTCCCCCATGTCCCACAGAGCCAGTGCTAGCCGGCTCCAAGATGGACCTCGTGCTGGCCAAGGCTTAGCCCATCAGCGACAGAGGTAGCACCTCCGTGTGATTACATTTAATAAGGGCAAAAAGTTGCTCTGCAACAGCAGCAGGAGGAGAGGAGTAAGAATATGCCAGAGAAACAACTCTGCAGGCACCAAGGTCAGTGAAAAAGGAGAGGGAGGAGGTGCTCCAGGTGCCAGAGCAGAGATTCCCCTGCTGTCCACGGTGAAGAGCATGGTAAGACAGGCTGTGCACCTAAAGCCAATGGAGGTCCATGGTGGAGAAGATTTCCACCCGCAGACTATGGAGGACCCCATGCCAGAACAGGTGGATGCCTGAAGGAGGCTGTGACCCCATGG
>VXAK01005037.1:8999-26330 GCA_013399435.1 Arenaria interpres
CTAGCATTCACTCTGTAAATCGCATCTTCTGGATAAATGCTTTTTTTTTTTCTCCTTTTTTTTTTTCCTAGAAATATATGGTAAGAGGTTTTTCCATAGGGCACGTGCACTGTTTGCCACTGATCAGAGCTGAATTTGAAAATGTCATGTGGAAAAACCCTCCTGACTTGAATTAGGCTCCCAAGAAACTGTAAGAACATGAATGAAAAGGAGAGTCCATATCTAATCCTTGTTATTAGCCATTTGCAGACTCTACACTTTCAGCTCCATTTGGTAATGCCATTAATGATACAGTAGTAACCTCGGAATATGTTGGAGTTTGCTTGTTGAGATAACTCCTCTCTGTCTCCTTCTTTTAAACTTGCAGATGCTTACAGCTTGTTATGAAAAATTGAAAGCATTTCTTTAACTGACAGCAAGCGTGAACTACAGTGTCTATTCCAGCTGCGGGCCGTAAAAAGGTGTCTTTAAATAGGAGCCACGTTATACAATCCTGAGAGTAGGGGTTTAAAATAAGGCTTGTTGCAGATAAATCTTTGTGCACACTCTCTTCAACTTTTAGATAACCATGTTCAAGACATACTCTTTGTCAGACTGCTGTGGTAGGGACTGATTCTACCTTCCTAAATGAAACCATGTTTGCTGCTTTCCTAAAACTTCACAGAACTCTACAAACTGTTTGGGGATGAAAGGACTGAAAGATTATGTCCTGCTAGATATTTCCATTACATTTAGTGGCCTTTTTCCGGATGTCCGATTTTAGTTCCTTGCACAGGCCAGCGTTCTTCCAAATGTTGGAAATCTTCAGGGAAAGTTTGTACGAAGACGAGCAAGCCAACTGCACACAAAACTGTAAACTCACAGTCTTCAGCAGAGAAACATTTATTAACCCACATAAAATAAAAGAATTTACACTGAAGTCTAACCTAAAATTGAACAGGACCATTTCTGAGATTCAGGAAACTCTAAGTCTCTCTGGTATTTGGTGTGTATAGCACCTCCAGTTACAGATAAAAGTGGAAATCTGTCTTCAGATAAGCCAAAATTCTTGATCTTTCCAGGTATCTAGTAGAGGAAGCAATGTTCCCATGAAATCTGCAGACCATTTTGCAGATGTAAAACTCCTGATAAGAGACTGGGCAGAATTTTCACTCCATACTGTTTTATATTTAAATAGACCAAATGTCAGGAAGGGTGATATGCACTTAGTTTCAATGAAAAAATCGAGTTTTTAATAGCTGTCATTACTTTAATTTAAAATTTACTTTAAACTGTGTGCATACTGGATTGCTCACGATTACACTTTGGCAGAATGCAAACATAAATGAGATGTCGACATGGATAAATTCCTTCCTTTGAAAATGTGTATGAATATTCATGAGCAACATTTGTTAGCTCATTTTCCCAGCTCTGGTTCGAACACACAGAGCAGGGTTTCTGTGCTCTGCGTGAGCCTGTATGGAAAAGGCTTTCTTCCGCACAGATTCTGGTGGTGTCAAGAGGCACAGTCTTTGGATGGCAGCACTCTGCTCCAATTTGATTTCACCTCCCTGTAGCTGCAATTACATATCCAAAAAACATCAAGAGTTCACACTGGGCTGAATTACAGCTGGCTCCGTTTATATTGGCACACCTTGGGGTTGCCTCACTGAAAACTGTAAAGTTACAGCATCAGAAAGAAAAATGGTATCAGAAGAGAATTAGAGCTGCTGTCTTTGAAAGAGAAAGAAAGAGGAGTAATTGTGTCCCTCCTTCCACCAGATGTTGTGTCCTTATTATTGTCCTCCTCAATAGCACGTTGTGACTAGACCAGCTATACAGCATGTAGCCCTTTTCTCCTCAGATTAAATTCATCCCTGTGCAGTGGAGCATCACGCAGCCTCGGCACCATATAAACCCCATGCTCAGCTCTGCTTTCAGCCCTTGCGTGCTGCACAGACCTCGCACAGGATTTGCACAGGTGTGGATTACACCTTTCATCTTTAACTCGAAAAGACAAGCGGCTGTGAAAATACCACAGGCTTAGATCCATCAGGCACTGCTGGGAATTTTCCAACCTCACTGACTAAAGTTAGTTTCCAAATGCCATGGTTAGCCATCAAGTCAGAACAGTTTGCTCTGCACAAACAGCAAAATGTTTCCTCTTCTGGTGAGGTCCAGACACACCACTTTCAACATTTTCATCCCACTCCTAGCTTGGTGACAAATTAAGGCCTCAGATCCATCAGAACCAAAATTCCCTCCCCGTCTCCTCCAGTATTTGGTGTCTATTTTGGCTCTTTTTTCTGTTTGGAACAGAAATATTTTCCTTCTTCCATTTCTGTCTCTGAACATTTCTCTGTCTGTCATAGCTGCCAGTAGTGAAGTTCAAGGCAGAAAAGGGAGCATGGAAACCAATTTAAAACATATTGAACTATTCTTTCATTGCATGCCTTATAGTGGGCCAAACTCTATCGAGAAGCTGATCCAGGGGGAAAAAAAATAATCCCAACACTGCCACAGATTTCAGCAGAGTTCTATTGATTTGCATCAGTCAAGTAACCATACTGCAGCTATTTATCTTGATGGAGGGAAAGAACTGAAAAGGACACCTGTCTCTCAGGGTTACTATATGGCTTATTTGATCTTACCTATATGTATGATTGATCCTGCTAGCTTATATTTTATGCATCTCTTATCCTATGACAGCAGAGTAGTGTGAAAGTACATCTCCCTTTGTTTTCTTTTTTAACGTTTTACACTGTGGTCCCTGTATTATCCTTTTTTCATCTGCAAATTAAAAATTTACAGCTCTCATATCCAGCATAGGCAATTATGTATGAACATCAATCCAATCACTTACCCTGAAATAAAGGTTTATGATGCAAGCAGTTTTTTTTCAGTCCTTCACATTGCCAGAGACTGAGGTGGCAATGGGAGGGGGAGCAACAAAAACCCACATCAACCCTGCATTTTTGATGTGGCTGCTGTTTTGTGCTGTGACTTCATGCTCCCTGAAGAAACAAGATGCATCGAGCAGTGCCTAAAACTCGTCCTCTTCAAATACTGGGAATGATTATTTCAGCAAGTTTTAGCTTTCAGCAGCAACATATGTAGTGGCAGCTGTGCAGTAGCGCTTTGAGACCATGGGTACTTTGGAACCCAGTAAGAATACTGTGACTCGCATGTAAAGAGCAGGAAAAAAGAATTTTTCCTCATTCAAAATTGTGCTGAGACTTCAGAAGCTTAAAGCACTAACAAAGCAGTTTACTTCACCCACTTGGATCCAATGATCTGCCCTCCAAAAAGTCAAACAGTTTTTTTGAAATATGTGTAAAAAAATATGACCAGTAAAAATCTTCCACAATTTTAGCTGACTGGTTTGCATCAAAGTTTCACACCAAAAGAGCATAAGTGTCTTTGATCCCTGGCTAACCTCTTTTTCTCTCCATCTCTTCCATTCAAAATTATCTGTATTATTCTGCTTCCTATGTGTTATCAACAGAAAATTCATGGTCACAACCTGAAGATCAAAGATGAAGTTTGGTCTTCAGATTGTGCTGCTCATGCTCATAAACCACTCAAGCGCCACTCCTGCTCTCTGTGACAGCAGCAGGATCCTTGATTCAATTATAGGTTACACTCAATGGGGATCACGCTTTAATCTGTGTACAAACAAAAGGATAAAACAGAAACACGTACCCATTCTAAGGTTGATACTTTATTACAATGCGACATCAGGCAGCACTGCAATGATACAGGCTGGTTTCGGAAAACGGATGAGATTAAATCATCTGCTGGGTTATGCCTGCCTGTTATGTACAGACTGACACACGTACTGCTCTGCTTCTCTGTCATTTATCTGGCTCACAAAGACTCTGATCCACTACATGTTTCGTGATCACACAAATTTCAGTGAGTCTGAAGGATTCACAGCATTATGTAGGATTAGACCATTATTCTAAACATGATAGGATTTTTCAAATACTACTAGGATATGAGATATTATTCAGGGGAGTAATTCCATTGAAATAATAGACATTTTTGCTCAGGCATTAACATGTTTGCATATCAGGATGTCTGGAATCAGTCTCCATGTTTGCCAGTGCCTTTTTGAACACCCAGTGTTAAGTGCTTCTTCCAAGGTTAATTTAAAGGAAAGATTACTTTGCAGATAGCTGGCTGGTCTGTAGTGATGACAGCCTTCCACCACGGTGGAGTAGGACTCCTATATGAATCATGCTGGCAATCCCCAAGCTCCATTATTATTATTCCAGTTTCAGAAAACACTTAAACACATGCTTAATTTCAAGACGTGTTTCAAATATCATGGGATTTCAGCATTTGATGAAGTACTTTCACAAATTGATTAACTGAACAGTGACGGAGGGACAGCAGCAGAAAGACAGACTATTTCTGGGAGTAACAACAGCTTTTCCCAGAATAAATTCTGCATTTTTAGCCCACCCATCTTGGTCCCTCTGCCTTTCTGCTTTCCACCCCTCCAAGTGTGGTGGTCCAAGTGCTGTAACATTATGTGGGTGACAGCAAGCATAAGGAGAATAACGAGCAGGCAGGGGTCTCTCCGTGGCTCTCTCCCTTCCCACTTGCCTCAGTCAGTTTCTGCTCCTGCCCCTTCCAGTACTCTGAGTGCAGCATATTGGCCTGTCACAGAAGGATTTTCCTATCAAAAGAGCTTGGCTCAATTTTCTGCACCAAAGAAAACTCTATTTGCATTGTTAAGCATTTTTCTTCCTTCCTTCCTTCCTTCCTTCCTTCCTTCCTTCCTTCCTTCCTTCCTTCCTNTTTCTTTCTTTCTTTCTTTCTTTCTTTCTTTCTTTCTTTCTTTCTTTCTTTCTTTCTTTTTCTTCCTTGCTTTCATCCTTTCTTTCTTCCTTTCTTTCATCCTTTCTTTCTTTCTTCCTTTCTTTCTTCTTTTCTTTCTTTCTTTCTCTCTCCCCTTCTCTCTCCCTTTCTCTCTCCCTTTCTCCCTTTGTTTCTTTCTCTCTCTCTTTCTCTCTTTCTCTCTTTCTCTCTTTCTCTCTTTTCTTTCTCTCATTCTTTCTTTCTTTAATATGCAGGTTCATTCTATCAAGTAATAGAAAATGACTTGGCATAACTGTGTGACATAATGAAAATTAGGGCAACCTGTTTTGAGAAGGAGGGCAAAGTGTCTTGGCACCATGTGAGAGTAAATAGCAGCACATTCAGTGTTCATATCATCTATAAACCACCAGTAACTCATTTGCCAACTACCGCAATCACTTTAACACATCTCAATAAAAAACTGTATTACTTTGATATCTAATGTGATTAAAGTTCTAAGCTTGAATTTTATGAAATCTCTGTGGCTCGTTCTTGTCATTTTCTCTGAATAGCAGTTATAAAAAAAGAAAAAAGTAGATTTAAACAGATTAATTTATGATATGCTGGAATGGGTTATCCCCTGAATAATGATGTTTATGTTCCTCAGGAGAAAGGACCTTTCACAAGCTGCATCTCCAAATAAGCTCCTATAGTCCTCTCAAGTTACAGATACTTCACAGACCAGAGGAAGGCTGAACAGAAAGGTATGTGAAAAACAAATGGTTTGCTTCCCACCGGCATACTTAGAGCAGGTTTTGAGGGTTTCCTTACAGTAGGAGCCGTTTAAAAGCCAGTGTTTGTCAACAGGTACTGCACAGTTACTGCAGTTGTCTCCTGCAAAGCTCTGGTGCTTCAGACACAGCTTGGTGACAGCTCTTGGCAAACATTGACTTTTAAGTGGCAACCAGTATAATTACAGCATTCATGAAAGTGAGAGATGAACAGCGCTGACTGAAAAGGAGCCAGGTATCACATTGTGTGGGCTAGTGCCATGCCTGCTTTCCCACACCACGCTGCCAACGCTGCTCGGTCCTGAGCAGTGGGGCGCCTGCTATCCCAGCCCTGCACTGCTCCACAGCAGAAGCTGTCAATTTATTTTTTTATTTTATTTTTTTTTTTCCCCCAAACTTTGCAGTGGGTTTTATAATGAGATGGTGTTGAAAGGACAAGGATGAGAGGTAACCAAGCATGTTTCCATGCTTAACATAAAAGTGAATCTCATCTAATCTGCTCTCATTGTTCTGTACACATTTTGCTTTGGTCTGATGGAGATCAAGAAATTAAGAGGCTCACAAAGATGGCACGAATGGTGGATATAGGTCAGCTACGCATGTCATAAAGCACCTAGCCTTACAATAGCATGCATTTGTCAGATATATTCTCTTCTTAAAAGCATGACTTAATTCACTTTATGAAATAAAGTTCACATATGAGCTAAAATTTGAATATAGGAGGGATTTTGTCATATGAGCTAAAATTTTACATTAATGTTCATAAAAAATAGTTGCACTGAAAAGTGTCTTATTTATTTTGCAAAGACAAGTTCTGGGTGCCAGATTTAGTGTTATTCATGCATTAATGTTAACCTTGTGTGTTCATTGTCTGTTGTGAATGTTTCTATGGTCCACAGGAAAAAAAAAAGAAGGACACGGGTTTGTTAATGAAGAGTGTCCTCTGCGCTAAGGGGCTTAATTAAAGCTACATAGACCAGCTGAATTTCAGCATTTCATTCTTTCACCATGCTGTGAATTTAGCATGTTACAGTCTGTCGTCATCCTAATGTTCAATATGTGAGTAGTTGTTAATCTGAATAATTTCATTGGAATCAATGGGCTTAACTCATATGAGTAAGGTCTTACAAGGCTGGAATATATTTATATCCATACTGAAACCACGACTTCCTTGTTCACTGCTACTGAGTGTGCCTTATTAATCTGCTGGCATCATCCCTCAGTCTCACTGAGGCATACCCAAATCTGAGAAATGAAGCACTTTCTGTAATTTGTGGGGACTCCAAGCAGTCACCTAAATGCAAATAGTGAAAGTCTGCTGAAGACAATTATCTAAGAAGCAAACTCATTGTTTGATCTATAAGTCATTGTGTCTGTGGCAGTAGAGAAAATGAAAACTGAAATATTTATGGATCCTAATACCATACATTTAAGTGTGGTCCCACTTGCCCTACTGCATGTTACATTTTCCCACATTTAGCAATGCAAACGTGCATAAGAAAAGCAGTGTATACTCAGCATTGTTGGTATATGAGTTTATGGATAACCAGCACAGGCTTTCTTTCTGCACAGACTGTATTATTCATTCACATTTAGCTGCCTTTGACAGGTGTTTGTCATGGGGAAGGGGTGGGATTGCGTTCTAAATGCTCACTTTTTCCTATGATTTATCCAAGGTGCTGCCTGAAGTACAATTTTTCTCTATGGATCTGCATTCAACGGACGTATGCAAACATTTAACACATGTTAACCTGCTCTGTCTGTGCCAAGTATGTATTGCCTGTGCATGAGCACACATACTATCATGAAAGTTGGAGCCATAATCCTCGGATGTGTGCTGTCATCAGACCCTTTTTTTCATTGATATAACACAGCCAAATACAGCCACCAAGGAATTCCCCTAGTGTTGAGACAAACCCCTGCATAGTCAAAAGGCACCATGACAACTGATGAGCCACCACCTTTGAGCCTATTAACAGCAGACGAGAAAAAATGGCCACCATGAAATCCAATTAACTTAAGCATCATCTTTTGAAAACTTTATCTGTGGCACTCTTGTTTTCCTCAGAGAAAAAAGAAAACTATAAAAATCATCTTTTTTCTGTGTAATTTCAGTACTGAAGATCATTTTGAGATTCCCACACAGCAGAATTTCACTGAATTTCACTGAATTTTTTTAGAGTTGGAAGGGACCATAGAGATCATCTAGTCCAACTCCCCTGCTAAAGCAGGATTGCCTAGAGCTTGTCAGAGCATGTTACTCAGGATGGCATTCAGGCGGGTCTTGAAAATCTCCAAAGAAGGGGACTCCACAACCTCCCTGGGCAGCCTGTTCCAGGGCTCTGTCACCCTCACTGTGAAGAAGTTTTTTCTCATATTCGAGTGGAACCTCCTATGTTCCAACTTGTGCCTGTTGCCCCTCGTCCTGTCACTGGGAACCACTGAAAAGAGTCTGGCTCCATTCTCCTTCAAGCCACCCTTGAGATACTTATAAGCATTAATAAGGTCTCCCCCTCAGCCTTCTCTTCTCCAGACTAAAGAGTCCCAGCTCTCTCAGTCTTTCTTCATAAGGGAGATGCTCCAATCCTTGAGTCATCTTTGTTGCCCTTTGCTGGACTCTTTTCCAGTAGTTCCCTGTCCCTCCTGAAATGGGGAGCCCAGAACTGGATGCAGTATTCCAGCTGTGGCCTTACCAGTGCAGAGTAGAGAGGGAGAATGACTTCGCTTGACCTACTGGCCACACTTCCCTGTGCAGCCCAGGATTCCGTTGGCCCTCTTGGCCACAAGAGCAAACTACTTGTTCATTGTCATTTTGCTGTCCACCAGGACCCCAAGATCTTTCTCTTCAGAGCTTGTCTCCAGCAGGTCCACCCCTAACCTGTATTGGTGCCTGACAATGATGGGAGACAATTTTGTCTTAGATTTGTGTGGTTTACTTGTTGTGTTCAATTATATCTTCACCTCCTTTTCTTTAAAAAAAAATAAAGGGAGAAAAATAAAAGAGGCAAAACAATAAAAATAGGAAAGAAATAGCTGACATAAACAAAATAGGACAAGAGATATAGAAGTAGTGATACCCAGGTTCCTTTTCAGATGAGCTTATGAAAAATGGGACTGATTTGGAAAACATATATGCAGTTATTTTCTTGTTGTTATACTTTCAGTGCTATAAAAATATTTTAACTTTATGATTATATGTTATAACATTTTTATTATTCAAATTTGTAAATTTGAAAAAAAAATATCATCCCACAGCTCCCCACCAAAAAGAAACAAAGTGTCTGTTCTAACAGGACCTGCAACCAATTATGCCTATTTACTAGGATACAAGACTAAAGTTAGGCAAAAAAAGGAGGACAGATTAAAAATAATCAGTCTAAAAATCACTGAAAACCCCCCAGAGTATAGACAAGCAGGAGAGGGAATTTAGGATTCAGAGATTCTATAGATACTTTTAAGCTTTGCTTAAAATGGTTACTCTGACAGCATGTCTGAAAAAATGATATACTATGTTTCTGCTATTTTGTTGACAAAGAGCTAAAAGTTAATCCCATAGTACCTGAATTTGATTTCTGTGGAAAGTTCCAAGAGCAAAGCTTCTGTTCAGCAGACTTGTGTCTCCCCCCTACATTTTGCTGCCCTAGGAAAATAATAATAATAAAAAAAGCTCCTTGTAGCAGCAATACAGCAATCATGCTGGGTCATGAAACTAATTATGTTTTGTGGTGGTGGAAATTCTCCATTTCTGTGTGAAGGGGCACTGCTGCATGATAGATGAATGTTGGAAAGGCAGTACATTGTGCTCT
Organism: Arenaria interpres; assembly: GCA_013399435.1. Classification (NCBI taxonomy): domain Eukaryota; kingdom Metazoa; phylum Chordata; class Aves; order Charadriiformes; family Scolopacidae; genus Arenaria; species Arenaria interpres. The sequence goes on from VXAK01005037.1 coordinate 18,382, forward strand.
TTCATCTCTGTCACTGCATATTTATTCTGACTCTGCTCCTAAATTATTCATTTTCTTTAAGCAATCAATATTAATAATCTGATTTTCTCCTTGGCATTTTTAGTCACACTTCTGTTTAACTGACTGTAAATAAAGGTCACTTGGAGGCTTCCTGCTGCTGTTCTGAAGGTCCTTGCCTAATTAATTCCCAACATTTTTTCCCTGTGACTCTGATTAGCAGTTGCAATCAAGTTCAGCAATTAGCTGCCTCCTTGCACAGTGATTTGCTCACTCCACCTTCCTGTGTAAAGCTACATTTGGTCTCTACTCTACAAAGGCATAAGGAGGAATTTAAATTCATTTGGTTTGTGTTCCCTGGCCATGCAGAACAGATGAGATTTGTCACTGCTTGCACATAACCTTTGCCCATCTACATCATACCTACTAATCATCCCTGATCCCCCCAACAGACATCATAAACGTAATGAACGGCCTCACCAACAACCCGCTTGTGATATGCCTAATCTCAGCCTCCTGTATCAACAAACAACTACATCTCATCAAATCATTCTTAGTTATTCAGGAGTTCCTATGGTTTAGCTTACATCAAATTACTTTTAAAAAAGGGGTGTGCTTCACAATTAATGGATTTATCTTAGTCTGCTTGGGGCCTAGGGACAAGCCCCAGATATAAACACCTTTGGACATCTGACTCCAGTTCACAAGAAGACACAGATCTTATCTGTGTTAGAACTTGAGAAATAGTAATCTTGGCAAACTCTTTTTGTGTTTAATTCCTAGAAACATGGATGAGTTCTTGGAAATTTCAGTACTGTTTGAATTATTAAGAGACACTCTAGTCAGGATGGATGTGTAATTTGTAGCTGAAAGTACAAAGAGCAGACAGTCTTCTCCAGGTACTTTTCAGCAAGTATGTATTTGAAAAGCAAGAAACAAGAGACAAAGATCTACAGTGCACATCACAGAAAAATCAAGAGCATTTTTAACAGGCCTTCCCAATTAGACTCGGTGTTCTCCATTCTTATTATTACATCCTGGGTAACAATTGCCAGACAGTACCATTTTATGAAGTGTTTCTGAAAAAAAAAGTAACTTTAGTTTCAGACTTGTTTATAAATTCATTGATTTAAATGCTTCTAATTCAAACTATGATTCCATATGGATAAATAATTCAGACAGAACTATTTCCATTGTCTGAGCAGAAAACTAAGATGTGCATAGGATAAATCCTTCTTTAGCTGTAGTCTCTTCCAACGCATTCACAGTTGTTTAATTAATCTACAGGCAGGTTTTAAGAAGGTGATAGAACTGCACTTGTGAGAAAGTCTGTCATGTCAGTGCTTGCATCCATGATGATTTCCATTAGTATTATTATTAGTTTGTCCATCCTAGTCCTTGACAAATAAGAGAAGAGTAGGACTGACAAATACTACCAGAATGGAATGAATATTTTTTAATTCATCTTTGAGACATAGCCAGACTCTAGAGGAAGAAAATGACATATCTTAATTCCCACATATTGGGCATAAGGACTTAAATTGTCAACTACCTTTCATAACTCACTACAGAAATGTCTTCATATTTCATTTTGGCCTTGGAGTTCTTAGAGCTTTGGGGAGTTTTGAATTGGTGGCTTTAAGTGCCCTGGAAAAAAGAAGGATCAGAACTTAACCTGCTTACTCTGTACTTACAATTTACTTAAGCATATAAAAGCAGTTCCTTAAACCACAGTCCATTTCTACTGCTAGCACCTACAGAGCCCCTCCTCCAACAGCAGCCAAGCCCAAGCATGCATGCCCTGAACAAGCAAATTTTCTTTTTCCTTTCTGTTTCGCCAAGTGTGTTCATTTAATCTCACAGGGGATCTGACAGCTTTCCCCAGCTCCTAAAGCAATTCTTTAGCACTCGTTGAAAAGTGCTGTAAGCGAAAGGCAGCAAAGCTGACTGGTGTTTGCATGCAGAGACGGGCTACTGGGGCAGTAAGCACAGTCAGTTCTGCTTCCTCCATGTGTAACACACAAAACCAAGGCTAAAAGCAAAAGTTAAGTCACCCTTGGACTGACCATTTACTGAACATAAATACACAAAATAGGCCATTTAATTGGCATGATGATATTGCTGTGAATTATTATATAAAACATCCGGTTCTTTGAAATATGGGCACGTACACAAAGCGAAGCACATATAGCTGTAGTGGTTAGGGTTATAAAACTCACACACTCCAAACAGATCACTCATTACTGAGACAGCAACTCCCCATGTTTGGTCTCAACCCAAAAGTGAGCATCTTGGAATAGTTTAAAAAAAATTCCTTTCAGCTATTTGAAATTTATGACAATCAAATGTATTATCCCCACTGAAGAAAAAAAAATCAAACAGTGAACTTTTCTTAAGGAAATAAATTATGAAATCTGTTAAGGAGGAGTAGGTGCCTAAGGAAATATGAAAGAGACCCAAAACTGTTGTTACAGAGTCACAAATGTTTGAAGACCTGTTGTGGGGAATTATTCTTCGATCAAAAATGTATGTGATGTACACATACTTTCCTTTATCAGCTCTTTCCTGTAGTTGTTCTGAAGTTACATGTGCAGAGAACATGATAACTAGTTCTTGCTTGTTTAGTGTCTGTTGCATGAGATCACATATCATTATTGTTTTCTCTGTAGGACATAAAATATCCATCAGTTTTGGAGCAAAGCACTCACAGTAGAGAAACATGCTGTCTGTGTAACCTTGGAAAAAAGATTTAGGTCCTCACATTTGTGTAATAGCATTTATAATTGCTCATCAGGGAGGTATTATTTATGAAAGCCTTCCTGAATGTAATGCCTTGCAAACATGTAAAGGATTAAATAGATATTTGTTGCCTTATGCTTGGAGGAACAAAGCAAGCTGTATGGGGAGAACATTTTTCCTCCCGGCCCAGGTTTTGCTTCCTTCCTCTGAGCCCAGTGTGCACAGCAGTGGCTGAGGCTGAGTATGCAGAGGAAAAACACAAGTGATGGGTGGTCTGGAAGACACATTCTGCACCATACGGTTTCTTCATAAATATAGTAGTTATTCAGGAGGATGTTTTGCTGGAATGACACTTGAAATCTTTACTCTCTATTGGGAGTTCACATCCCATTGAGATGTGAATTGACCCTGACTTCTATTCTCTGTGTGCCTTGAGGACAGTTTTATACTGTTTATTGTGAAATTTTCCACAATGTACACCAAAACAGACCTTTATACCTGTCCTCTGATATGCACTTTATGCCTATCCTCTGTACACAGTTTATGAAACAGATGGTACAAGAACAGCAATCTACATGCATTTGCTAAACATGCATCCTTTCTCTGAGTCTTTGAGGCAGTCAACTGTTGTCCTCTACAGAAGCAATGGCAGTTCTGTGATCCTTTGTCATGTCCAGAATGAAAGACCTTGAATATTGCATTTGAACATGCTATATGGGACCCAGGACATCGATTCAATCTAATGATAGCGAATAGTAATGACCATTGCTTAACTGAAGCAGTGTTACCATGAATTTATCTAGCAACAAACAGATTAATGGTGATTAATCTGATACTTTTAACATGGATGATATTTTAATAAATATTTTAATAAATAAGTTAGACAGTAAAGATAAAAGAGATTTTGTTTTGTTTTGTTTTGTTTTTATTTTGTTTTGTTTTGTTTTGTTTTGTCACCAAGGTTCTAGATTGTTTTGTTCTGGCAATGTTAATCAAGGGCAATTGAGTTGATGGACTGCCCTTTTGCCTACCTTGAAATGAAATTAAGAAACTGTAATTGCATTATTTGCAAACTGTAAAGCTTCGAAGTCCATGTATACCTTACAACTTCTGATTTTCTCCCTCTCGTACCAGTTTTTCCATAAATAATGTTTTAAGAAATTAAGTGCAAAAAGAAACTGTGTTCATGCAACATTAAGTTTACATGGTGAACTACTCAAATGTCAAGAAATGCCAACGTTAAGGATGAATGCACAACTGTAACACTGTCTGCCTGTGTGTGTGGATTATAATAGTCTTCAGTTACATGATCACACAGAACAATGTAAGTTACATGCCAGGCAAATAGACTATGAAAGTCACCTGAATGAGCATTTCTCCTACCGTGGGGTATGAATAATATTTGATTAAAGAGACAAGGAAAATAAAACTACTTGGGCCCTAACAGAAAAAAAAAATAGAGGAAGCCTGACCTCTCAGCGCATTCCCCAAGAGAACACAAATGATTGTGGCCTAACATCTTTGCTACTGATGAAGTAATAGTAGTAGTGAACAAAGTAGAATTTGTAATTTCTTGCACCCCTCTTCTTCCTGTAAAGAAATCCTAGGGGCATGCATCATTCATTATCTGTGATCCCTTCCCCCTCCCATTCAGTAATGGAGAAGTAGTGTGAACTGCACTGGGAATCTGATTAGTTGCAAATTTAGGGATTGCAAAAAATGCCCCTTTCTGAAGAGGAGTCTAGTAAGGTACCTAATGGGTTCTTTTCCTTTCTTAAACAATCCTGAAAGTTTTGTTATATCTTAACAAGGAACAAGAATGGAATCCTCTTTTAATTTTACAAATGGCATTATAATTTATAGTTATTGTATGGCACGGATGAAGAGTTCAAAGGACCCATCTCCTAATAGTAGATGACTCAGGAGATCTCTCTTTGAGCCTATTAGCTGGAAAAAAGGGACATCTTAAGTCTGCACAGTTTGAATTGTTTAAAAGATTGTCCACATAACATTTTGCTATTTGATTTGAATCAGGATGGAGCAGTGATTTGTCTTCAGCTGATATTGCATATGAGCAGATATTCAAATACTGATAGTCTGAAAATCAACATCATATAATAGTTCTGCTAACGTAAATGCGGTAAAAATGTATCTGATCTTGTGTATCTAATTTATTTGAAGTGAAAAAGAAATAAAGAGGGGGTGAGAGAAAAAAGTTTCAGAGTGGCAGAAATATTGACTCTTTTCAGGGTAAAGGTAGCAGTGGTGCAAAGTAGTCATTACAAATCTATTCTTTTATTATTCTTGTGTGTATATAGATCAAGAAAAAGACATTATAATGTTCTGTGGAAAAAATCTTGTGGAATTGGTGCACTCTAATAGTGCTGAACACAGTTGAAATCTTCATAGACATTTTTACAGCACCAGAGCGCACTAACAATATTGCAAACGAATAGTGAAAAAGTTACAGGAGTATGGTTTCTCCTGGAGAAGATAAGGAGTTAATTCTGTTCATAACATTTTCAATGACTATACTAATATCTCTCTAATTCATTGATTTTGGAATAAATGCAGATCAGTAAATACACATGCACAGAATCACAGATTCACAGAATGGTTGCTTTTGGAAGAGACATCTGGAGGTCAACTGGTCCAATCCCCATGTCCAAGTGGGACACCTAGAGCTGGTTGCCCATGACCATGTCCAAATGGCTGCTGACTATCTCCAAGGATGGAGATTTCTCAACCTCCTTGGGAAACCAGGGCCAATGCTCAGCCATCCTCACGGTGATAAAAGTATTTCCTGATGTTCAGATGGAGCCTTTTGTATTTTAATCCGTGCCTGTTACCTCTGGTCCTGTTACTGGGCACCACTGAAAAGAGCCTGGCTCCATCCTCTTTGCACCCTCCCTTCAAGTATGTATATGCATTGATGAGATCCCTCTGAACCGTATTTTCTCAGGCTGAACAGTTCCAGATCTCTGTCTTTCCTCATAAGAAAGNTGACCATGTCCAAATGGCTGCTGACTATCTCCAAGGATGGAGATTTCTCAACCTCCTTGGGAAACCAGGGCCAATGCTCAGCCATCCTCACGGTGATAAAAGTATTTCCTGATGTTCAGATGGAGCCTTTTGTATTTTAATCCGTGCCTGTTACCTCTGGTCCTGTTACTGGGCACCACTGAAAAGAGCCTGGCTCCATCCTCTTTGCACCCTCCCTTCAAGTATGTATATGCATTGATGAGATCCCTCTGAACCGTATTTTCTCAGGCTGAACAGTTCCAGATCTCTGTCTTTCCTCATAAGAAAGCATTTCCAGTCCCTTCATCATCTTTGTGGCCCTTTGCTGGACACTTTCCATGTCTGTCTTGTACGGGGGAGCCCAGCACTGGTCACAGCACTCCAAGTGTGGCCTTACCAGTGCTGAGCAGAGTGGAAGGATCACCTCCCTCTATCTGCTGGCAATATTCCTCCTAATGCAGTCCAGGACACCGCTAGTCTTCTTTGCAGCAAGGCCACATTGCTGGCCCATGTTCAACTTGGTCTCCACCGGGGCGCCCAGGGCATATTCCATAAAGCTTCTTTCCACTTGGGTGGCCCCCAGCATGTACTGGTGCCTGGGATTGTTCCTCCCCAGGTGCAGGATATTGCCCTTCTCCTTGTTGAATTTCATTAGATTCTTGTCAGCCCGTTTCTCCAGCTTGTTGAGGCTGCCTGGTTGGCAGCACAACCCTGTGATATATCAGCCCCTCTTCCCAGTTTGGTGTCATTAATTTTTATACTTGTTCAATTGGAAAAAGTTTGTCTCTCAGCTGAATTTTCAAATGGACAAAGTGCAACATGTTTTCTGCATATGAACTCTTCAGGAGCTATGTAGCACCGGAGGCATCCAGATGTCCGTTAGTGTCAACCAACCTATTCTTCCTTCCCAGGGGATGTGTACACAGCCCTTTTTGAACCTAGCCCTAACCAGGTTCAGGAGGCATTAGATCCTAAGGCACTTTAGCCATTCAAAAGTACACAACAGTTCTCAGAGGAGATGCAATAACGCTCAGATTATACCATCAGTGAAACTGGGTTAGGTGTAGACAATTGTAGGAAATATCTGTAAGTGCAAGCAACTCCCTACTTTAATATCAAAGCTACAGATGAGAGATGGGAAAGCTCAGCTGAGGATCTGTTTTGCTCTTCCCATTCCACTGCTGTCAGCTCTTACTTCTGCTTGGTATGTTAAACACGCTGGCAGCTGGGCTTACCCTGATCCATCTCTCCTTTCCTAGTGTTTTCAGAAGATGGATGTTTATCAGACCCTGGGAAGCTCCTGTGTTTCAGGGATGAAAGGACAAAGAATAATCTCTGAAGCCCCATGACAGAGCAAGGTAAATGCAATGAACAACTGGGAAGAGGGAGGACTCTCCTGACCTTTGAATAAAATGATTAAAAAGAAATGTATGCTTTAGAAGTGAGTCAGCAAGAAGCAGTCATGATTCAGCCCAGAAGAAAAGCTATTTGAGTTGAGTGTCCTACACAAGAGATACCACTTATATACATGACAAAAACATTAGAAGCAATACTAGAAGCAGAGCTTAAGAAGGCTAAGAGAGAAATTATGTTGCCAGGACATATTCACATATGGAAAGATTTCAATGTTTTACATCAATGTTTTTAGATTATCTTCATTTCTGATGATAACTTTACAGCTCTAGGAAATGCATATGTCACAATATACAGCTTCTCCTGCTCTGTCTCAATGAATTCCTTCTGTTTGTCAATATCCAAATAAATCCAATTTCAGTGACAGAGTCTAAGAAGGAACCATCACCTTGAAGAGTATGAAGAAAAATTGCATAGCTGCAAAAGTAGATAATCTGTGAATGAAAAATTTACCACAAAACACTTCCCACTTTATCCTCACTAGTAAGAATGGAATGATTCCTTAGCTACAGTATTTACTCTATTATTTGTATGTTAATTTTACAGGAGATCATAAAAATTATGTGACAAAGCTCTTTACTTTAAAGTTACTACACCTTTATCCCACATTATAGACATATATGGATATTTATAAATCTTTGATACTCCATTCACAAAAAGAACTTAATATCAGTTTAAAAAAATAATAACATTAATTCAAAGATTCATATGGAGGATTTGTTCAATGCTTTTTTAGTGAGTTCACAAAGATTTTCCTTCTTTCTTCAAGAAATGATATC
>VXAK01005037.1:26349-63018 GCA_013399435.1 Arenaria interpres
CTTCAAGAAATGATATCGGGATGGCTAGCATGAAAATTGTCTGTTTTAATCCAACTATGACATCTGGTTAACAAGCAGCTACAGAGGAAGTTTCCTCAATGACAGGACATATAGACTGCTTGTAGAACTACAACCTACCTCAAGACCTACTCTTGTGAGAGGTTATTTGGTCCCCAGCAGAAAGGAGACTGACTATTTTCCTGACTATTTTAAACATGATAAACAAGGATTTTCACTTAATTCTTATTCCTGATCAAGCATTCATTGTTTTTATACCTCTAAAAGCACTTTAGAAAAATTAATGTTTGTTGCATGGAGGATTGAATCAAAATTTTGATATCTGACATCTCTGAAGGTGTAGGTACCAATAACTGTCAAGCATCTAGGAGTCTGGTGATTGTTGGCCATTAAAGCTCTCTTTGCGAATCCTAATAAGTATTTTCTGTTTTGTGATGTAGATAACTTAGTTTTTTGGCATGTCAGGTTTAGAGAGATAAATGGCAAAGTATTTTTTCCACTCCTGTGAAAGAAACAACATTTTAGAAGTAAATGAGGTGTGAAGTACTATTCCAGTGTTCTGTATCCACTCTTGGCTTTCATCTACATAGGCAGTCTGGATTGTGTGAAAATATATAAACTCCATTGTGACAAGTGAGAACTACTGAAAGTGCTTTTTAACTTAAATATTTAAGTTAAAACATTTGAAATCTGATAAAGGCAATCTGTATACAAAGGGAAAAATACTCAGGGAAGTTAAAACTTTGGGAAAAAATTGAAAAGGTGGACATCCAACCTGCTGAAGCAGTACAGTCCATTTTTATGTTTCAGACACATCAGTAGAATGTAGGAAGAGAAATTCAAACTGCTCCAAAAGTTGTTTCTTTTTCATTATTTCAGCTTTTAGAATGGTATATTTTTGTTATGGGGTGGAAAACCTTTTGTATTCAGTTTTGTCTTTTTTACTAAGTAAACTCACACTCACCGTCCACTCTCAACTTCCACCCATCCCATTCATGCTAATTTCAATCCCTGCAATAACAAATGGTCAACCATCTTTGATGTCTTTATGCTCTTCAACTTTCCTGATAAAAGACAACAGCCATTTTCTTGACCATGCCTTGAACTCTTGTCTGATTCTCTGCTCTTCTCACAGAGGATCTGATTCAAAGCCTAATGCAGCTCAGAGAAAACCAGTAATGACATTAATAGTTGTAGAAGGTAAAAAAGGCTTGTGCTATCTCCTTTGTACCAATGATTCCGGTCTTTCTCTCTTCATCTGTAACCTTCCACCTGAACATAGACCCCTTGACTCAAACTTACATGTCTTCCAAAACAGCTAAAAATAAACAGCATTTCTCATTCAGCCTTTTTTCCCTCCTGTGCTCTCAGTTCACATTTTGTTTTTCATTTTTTATTTCATTGAACATATAAATACTCTTAAATGTGGTACTTAACCTCTTACAATTTATTAAAAAATTAATTCATCCTCTCTACCTTTATTCTCTCACTCAGAGTTTCTTTATATCGCAAAGGTGGACCCAGTGTACCTCAAAAAAGACAGTAATGGTCTCGTTATCTTTCTGACCATGCCTATCCTCTCTGCAAGTCTGCTTATCAACTTTTTCACCCTCCACATTCAATTTGCATATCTCAATTTTGCCTTAAAAATGGAGATCCCTTGATTTGCACAGCTTACCACTTTTCTGTGCTGCCTTTGTCTCCTTCTGACATTCTCTTGTAGTTCATCGGTTCTGTTCAGTATCAGATTCCTCCCTCACCCAGGCAAGTTTGAATGCCCCAGCTCTCTTTTGCAAATTATTCAACAAAATATTTTGCTCTGAAATGCTTTGTTTCCAGTAGGGTTTTCTAATAATATAAAGACAGATTAATTACAAAAAAACAGGTACTGCATATGAAACAGCAAACCTCATAGATCACTTAATCACTTAAATATTTTCCTTTTCATGGTTCTCTTCTCCCTTCTGTTTTTACATGTGTCACTAGCTCACATAATAGTTACTCACTTTTCCAATGCATCTACTTACATACCCTTCACATCCTCCCTTCCTCAGAATCATTTTATACTTCACATACAAAACACAGATCAATTAACTGGCACAGTTCTCCATCTAGTCTGTAGACTATATTGATTTCCAACCATGTTGCTTATTTTGTGAGAAAAAAGAGAGAAAAAACCCTTGACAGGTTTTCTAGTAGGTAAATCTCAGCTGCCCCAAGCTTATATTAATTTGCACACTAATAAATTCTGTAAATTTAAAGGACAGTGGTCTGATAGGATTAGAATTGACTTGTTTTTAGGAGCGGTACAGCTGCGTTAATTTGTATGAGCAGAGGGCACAATTAAAGGAGAGGTCATTTGGACAGATTGCCCTTGTGTTCCCATATTTCTTGACTTCTGAAAACAGCCCCTGGGGACAGGGCTAAGCCTTTAGGCAGGGGCTAGTAGCTGAGTTTGGGTGAGAGAGCATGGAGTGGGGAAGAACTAAAGGGCATAGGAAAGACCAAAAAGCCATTTCCACCACCATCTCTCAAGGTAAAATGGACTGTTTCAAAGGTACAATCTACAGTGAAAAGAAAAAAAATAAATATTACTTTCTACAATAAATTTTTACAGAATTTGATACACATCTATATCCAAGGAACCTGTATTCCATAGTTACACTGTATGTTTCGTAAGTCCTTTTCTAGTCTGTACAAACCTTTTTGAGATTGTATTATATATTGCCCTTCAGGACGGGTCTTTTTTCAATTTCCCAGCCTTTGAATAACATCTTTGCCACAAGTTTACTATCAAGAGAAACACTTCTCTCCAATTCTCATGGTTTCTAAATTTATAGACTCTCTGAAATATACAGTTGTAAGAATTCTCCATTGTTTGTTTTCACCTCATGAAATAAAAATAAATATTAAAAATAAAATCTACTACTTTACAGTGAAATAGCTTTGGTTATTGTTTTCTTTGTAAAATTACAATTAGCTAGAGTTATATTTAAGGATTGGGATTCTGGTTCTTAATCTCTTTTTTAGTTTTATTTCTATAAAGGAAAGGGGATAAAATAGAGGAGCAATCTGCATATATCACTTTTTGATAACATTTATATCTACATAAATATATACACACACATAGACATTTATAAACCAAATTGCAAGCACACAGCTATTTTAAAAGTATTCTTGGTTGTGGTAAAATTCATAGGAATTTGCTCCACTTAATAAAATGCAAAGAGTAATAGATACTATTTTGACTAATAACTCTGTGAGTAAACAGCAATTTAACCCTGTTTCCCTGGTTTATCCTCTTCTGTATCTCAGTCTGAAGCAACTCAAATGAAGAATGGTGATTTAGACAGACTTCAGTTTCAATCTGGAGAAAAAATAGTTACGCAGACTTGGATTTAGTGATAGCCAGACTTTTTCTATATATACATTAATATGTCTCAGATTATTGTATTTAAAACCCCACAAGCTGCAAACCTTCTGCCTGTCCAACTGGCTAGACAGTACTTGAAATGGAAAAAAAAAAAAAGAAAAAAAAACCCTACTCTTAATGCACCCAAGTCATTAACCTAGAAAAAAGGAGATCTGGATTTCAGCTGTTCCCTTTATGGGATCTTATAGCAAATTCTCAGGCTTGCCTAAATAAACCAACAGGCTAGAACAGCATTTGATGTCAGAGGAATATATTGGCTGTTCAAGTTCACACAGCCTGCAAAAATGTAGGAAGATGATGCTCCAACGCCACCAGAACAGGGACCCCAGCTCCCAGCAAAACTGAAACACACAGGGAGAACCTACCTGCAAATGGGGACAGAGGGAGACCATGGGCCACATAGGCAATAAATGGAAGTAGGCAGTAGCTCTAGCAAAAGGGAAGAAGAAAGGAAAATTATGGAAGGGGGAGGCAGTGAAGACTTACAACGAGTTGTGGGAATAGGGTCATGGGCGCTGCTGTGGATTTGCTCAAATGCCTGGTCACTTGGATAAGCATCCAAACCATTTGGATAACCCTCAAACCTTTGACTACTAATCTGAGCTACGTCTGTTGACTTTTGTCCACTGCCTATGTCTGTGCTCTGGAGAGCAAGGTTTGGCAGGGGATGAACTGACGACAAGGCAGGCTAGCTCTGGCCTTTGCATTAGCACATCCTCCGCTTTGGCATCACACAGCATTCCTAGAGTGGGAGTTTTGGGAAGAGACACTTTGTGCTACTCACCAGATGGGATTTGGAGGATTTAAAAAAAAACGTGAAAAACCACACACAAATAAAAAGAACAGAAAAAAAAAAAAAGTGAATGAGAAAATTTGTTTGGGTTGAGAAATCCTCTTCTTCCTGCTTCTGCGTCTCAGTTCGTTGTTAATAATCACACCTGTTACGAAAAAATGAAACAGAAAGAGGTCTCTGAAAACATGTGCTTGTAGAAAAAGCCAAAATTTGAGGTTCTAGACCAATCACAACAGACAGGAAGCACAACTAGGTCACTTTGCAAACAAAATAGAGCTGAAGCCTACAGAATTTAACAATTTTACTAGTGGGGATTATTTGGCAAAACAGTGTATGGAATAGTATGTTTTGCTTTCCAGGATTGGTAGACAGAATTAACTGGACACTAAATTCGCCTGTCACAGGACCAGACTGGGATCCTTCCCACATATCTGCCTATCAATGTATTTATTTTCCTACACTCCAAGTTCCTACCATGAGAAGAAAAGATGTGTCATGTGCAAGGCAGTAATGTATTTTGGTCTGTTGAAGCACCTTAACAACTCCTTTTATACAGCTAGACAGAGTTGTCAGGCATTTCTATAGGATGTTTGGCACAGACCTTCACACAAGAGGTAGAATGGGCTTTTTTTATCCAGTGTAAAACAGAATACGTCTACTCTCTTTTTCCTTCGCTTCATAGCCCTGTGTCTAGGCTTCAGCTTGTGGACCCCAATATCCACTGCTGTATCATGTAGCAGCTATCAAGCTAAAGAATTTGCCTGTCAGAAGATTACTTTACTACAAAAAGACACTGTCAGCCTCAATCTGTCCTTTGGGTTGCACGACTATGTGTTGACCCTTGCCATGGATCTGTGGTAAAAGCATAACTAACTATATCATGCAGCAACTGTGCTGGTCAGATAGGCAACTATAATATGAAACAAGAAAAATAGCTTCAGTATAAGAAGAAGGGGAAAGTTTAGCATAGAATTGCAAAAACTTTGGAGGAGCTAAGAGAAGAAATAAAAAGATATTTTTTTTTTTCTTATCAGTACTGTGCTTTTGTGACGCTGACTGTTTTGAGCACTCACTTTGTCTTATGTGATTGTCATTTTAAGGAGAAAAAAATGGGTGGGGTTTGTAATTATAACTTTATGTGCAGTCAGGCTAGAAAATGAATGACAAAAGTGCTATACAATAGACAAACAGCTGGGGGGAGACTAGAAATGTAACTGTTTGCAAGGTTCATTATGACATTGGGGCTTTTTGGCACAGAAATTTTTATACACATCCTGGATTTTTCCACAAATAAAGAGCAGAGATTTTGAGGTTTGTGTGATTCTTATAATTTATTTTTATCATGACAACATGATAGGTCTGGAATAGCTTAACTGTAAAAATGGAATCTTCAGAGGGCAGGATGTGATGGCCACTGTTACAGGAAGAGCTCATAATAAAATCCTTCAAATGATTTTGCCTAGCTGTAGGATGTGTGGCTTTCTGCTCTGTTTCTCTCTGGAAAGTTAAGACTCTTATACATATTCAGATGAAAATTGAAAATTATTCTGCAACCTAGTTACAGACAACATATTTAAAATATTGCAAAGGTATGAAAAATGCAACATCTCAGTGTATTTCAATATATAGAGTTTAACTCCCATGTCCTCTCATTCAAATTAGTCTTTTTCCAGAAAGCGTTTATTCTCGTTTCAGAATACAATAAGCCAAAACAGTCTTGCATGCTGTGTACCAATCAGAATTGTACCATAAAATGGGGGAGTCAGTTTAAGGATCAGTTGATGAATTTAATTATTTTCAAATATATACAAAGACATGAACACATCTATATTGATACACACACATATATGTTACATATTATATATATATATGCAAAGAGGTATATAAATATATATATACACTTTTCTTCCTCCTCCCCGCAATGACTCAATACATGATTAGACACAATAAAAACCTTGCCTTATCAAACTGATGCATTGGAGAAGGCTGTCGGTGATAGCTGTGCAGAGATATATCCCCTACAAAAGCATGCAATTCTCCCAAGTTTGCTCTCATAAAAGATTTATTTCTATCATAAACCATCACCTGTCTCTTGGTCTTCTGACATTACAATGTGTCACATTCAGCACAGTGGGGTGGCTCGTGTTTTTTCTTTTTTTGCAAATATGAAGATTGACAGGCAGTTGACAGTGCTAAAGAACTAGCTATGACCGAATATATAACATTTGTACCAGCTGAATAGCTACAGCAAACAAAGCAATAAACTCTCTCTTTTTTTTTTCATTTGTGAAAAACTCATGTGAAAAATGAGCCAAATAAATGGGGTGTACGTAAAAAGAATTGTCATGATGGGGACTAGGCGTCTTATCATAAAATAATTTCTAATTGTTACTATAATTGAGTACTTTCCTTTCTCCTTCAGCCGCCTTCTTGCATTTTGATGCCCGTTCTATCTTGCTCACATACATTGTATGTCAGAACAAAGGCAGTATTTGTACTGCCTTCTCAGCATTTAACTGGTGGTGAACCACTGCCTTGTCAGTAACCTGTCTCTGTTAACTGCAGAGGAAATTTAGATGCCTTATTTGGCCCACTTAATTGTACCTAAACAAGACAGTCAAAGTGGAATGAACATTATAAATACCCCCTAAACTGTTCTCTGCTCTGAAAGGTGTCACAAGGCATTGTTGTCTAAGGCCCTTATTTACTGATTTTTGCCAATATTCATTGTGAAGGAGAATATTAATGATAGAGTATTTATACAGTTGTCTCCTTATCATGACCTTCTATATCCTTAACAATCCTGACAATCTACTCTCCAGAGGTTTGCATAACCCGGTAAGTACAGATGGATTTCCTTTACAACTGAGGGTCAAAGGTAAAGGAGCATGTTCTCAGATGTGTCACTACATGAATTAAAATGTAGTAATGAATTTGTGGTGTACTCTGTGACTTTATGTTAGACCTTGACCTTAATATCACATTTAACTGAGCACAATCATAGGTCACAAATTAGAAAGGTTTAAGCAATCTTTTGCTCTATCAAGGGAACCCAATTTAATCAGATCTGATTTAATATGCTGCTCAGAGTTTAGGGAGCACTAGACTAATATTACTAGGAAAGAAACTGTCACCATAGTTACATCCTTGCTGCAAAAGCACAAAAAGGCTTTGGGGTGCAATTCTAGCATTTTGTAGAATTGTACAGTCAAGCATTAATATTTTTTAATGTTATCTTTTCTTTTTTTTTTGTTTTGTTTTTGTTTTAGATAAATGGCTCTCTGAAACTCTTCTAATACCAACTGTTTACAACATAATAGTTATGAAGAATTATGCCGTTGCAGTAATGTGTTTCGTCACTCACTGGGAGAATACCTGCAGAGAGGCAAGCCTTCAGCGCCGAAAAGCACACAAAAGAGTAGGAGTTAACATGTCACGCAGAGCCAGGCAGCTCAAAACCCAGCCATGGAAGGCACCACGGAGAGAGATGCAGGGTGACTTCATGCTCCTGAAAGTGGTAGCATGGGGTAAGCACTGTCTGAGTGTACAGATCCCAATCCCGTTCCTTTATAAAGCAAAGGAGGAAAGAAGAGAAAGTGAGGAGAACGTGTGCCAGCAGCCAGGGCATGACTTATGTTCAGCCCTGTTTATTTCAGGTGCACTATGACAGCTGCAGATGTATGGATAATTATTGAGCTAAAACTACTGGTACATAAATATGTACCATCCACATAAGCTATTTCTCATCAGAGACTAGCAAAGCCTGCCCAAAACCAAGATTGCACTGAAAATATAACACTTCAGAACTGTAAGTGTACACTTCACACTGTGCATAGGAATAGAGAAGTGGACTCTACCGGGCTTCAAATTAGATAAACAAGGCTAATCAATTTGCTGATTGTCCTTAAATATGCACACAGTTTTAACATAAAAGACATAAGTACAGATACAATCTGAAAACATCTAATGCATCCACCTACTTTATGAGGTATAGTAAGACAAATACACTTAGTTCCCTACTACATCTGCTCCAAAAGTCTTTGCTGATCAAACACTAATTTTTTTTTTGTTTAAAACTTTATCAGGTTTACTGTATCAAATTGCAATCCTTGAAGTTGTCAGGTGAAAATAAACTGATTGTTATGTATCAATGTAATCCTGAGTTCATTTCCAATTATTCTAATCTGAACGCATTCCCAGGAAACACTGTGTTTGCTTTTCTTTCTCTTTTAAACAAGACGATTAGCACTGAATCATCCCAGCATGGTAAACATGAGTTTGCAGTGCTGTAACAATTCTGTAGAGGTTACTGGTGTTTTAAAATAAAAACCCAATATATTCTGCCTTAAAGATGATGTTGAAAATAGAAGATATGGGCCTTAACTTGAAAAGCCAGGGCAGATAAATCCCCCAGATAGTCAGTGGAATTTGTGTTTATAATTCTTGCATGCATAAAGATCTTGTTCAAACTTGTTTAAGATCTTTCCTGTATACATCTGATATATTCTAGGTACTAAATCTGTGATTTCATATCAAGGAATAAATTTGATTAAAAAAAAAGGAAATCAAGCTTTTGACAATTAGAAATTTTAGAGCGTTTTAGAAGAGTCATTTAGAAATTCCGGAAATTGGATTGTGGTATTACAAAATAATCCTATAGAAAATATTTGAATTAAAAAGCCAGGCAAACATTTTGCAAATTAAATGCCACAGTTCATCAGATCAAAAACCTGAGATAAATCATGTGCCCTATCACATATGACCCTTGGCTTCATATCACTATAGAAGTAATTTATCAGTCTTAATGTTAATGCTGAAACGGTTAAAGACGAACTTGGAAACCCATTTTCTCTAATGGAAATAAAGTTGATAGGTCAACAAATAACATACCAAGTGATATAGAAAGGAGATCTTCCAATAATTAAGCTTGAGTCAATACTGCTGGAATAAGTCTGCAATTAATAGGAGCTTATGTAAATTCTCTTGAACAACAACATGAATCTCTTCTGTAAAGAAAAACAAAAGCTGCCTATTTTCTATGGGTTTTTTTGTACTTATTTTGTCATGCCTAACCATAACTCTTGCCATTTGTGCATGAGGGGAGAAAAAGAGGTCAACATCAATATATATGGGGCTTCATCTCAGCAAAGTAACTGCACAATGTTTTAACAAGAAAGAGCCATGAACTTCAGTTTTCCACAATCTGCTTAAATCTTCTCAGAAATCTTGAGATACTTGAAAGTAAATCAAGATAACCCAGAGATTTAGAACTAGGAAATGAGGTAGAGAATCATAAGTTATAGGCAGGGAGAGTCTTTTCCCTTGATTTTCCTTAATTTTATTCATTGCATTTGAGACAAGCAGTTAAGTTGTGAATGTTTGCAAAACCTCTCAAGCAGCTATTTTCCTGACAATACTGGAAGTCAATGACAAAGTTATCTAGAAAGCCACAGTTTAGCATTTCTAAATATGATTCTAGTATGAATCATCAAATTATGTACAGTGAATGATTGGGACAAAATGAAAAATGCCCAGCTGTCCTTTAAAAGTCTTTAATTTGCATATAAAAACCTAGCAGTAGTACATACAACTTTTAATTTTGAATAACAAAAGTTATAGTGTCAATGAATGAGAAGTTAAATCTGAGTAAGGAGCATGTTTGTGTATGTGATGTCATTTCCCTGTGGAAGTAGGGGGGACTGTAAAAAGTTGCAGCCTTCTTTATAAAACTGTTGCAAGCTATTTACATTAGTCAAACTTCATATGTCTGAAAAATGCAAAGTACTTTCCAGTCTGTGTTACTGGGACTTAGATGTAACTTATTTCAGTCTTCTTTTCCCAGCCTTTATCTAACAATTCATAAAAAGCAATCAGCTAGGTCAACAGACTGCACATCTGGATTGGCATATTTTCAAAACCAGAGAGCCTTTGAGAGGAAGGAAATAAGAAAAGTTGCAAAGTATGTTATGCTGTCCTTTGTTCTCACAGCTACAAATTGGATGTCGAACTAGTATTCAGTGCCTGATTTTGAAAGGAGTAACAAAGCCCAAATACCTCTGTGCCAACTGATGTCTTCCCAATGCTTTCTTTCCTTTCTTCCCAACTCTTCATATTTCCTCCCAGCTAAATGTACTTCCCAATGTCTACCTTTCTAATCCTGCATTTTCAGAGAGTCTCATTCAGTCACTAAAAGAAGAGATCTTAAGAGGCTTTCATTGACAACATAAAAAGTAATTGCTATTTACTGACATCTTTGACAACTGAAATATTAGTAATCTGAAATGTCTGGTGTTTCTCAATTTAGAGTATAAAGATATACTTCATAACCAGACGAGAAGAATAAGCTATAAGGCATTGTACCATTTTTTAGCATTTTTTCCAACTGGCTTTCCATAAATTAGGATTCATAGATTCAAATCTACATATCAACAGCTTCTTGGTCTTCCAAAGCTGATATCATTTGTTCCATTTTCTCTGGTAGGCCTGATAAATGGAAGTAATGCTCCAAAGATTCAGTCTTCCTCACCTCTGCAGTGCATTCCTTTCTTTTTTTAATGTTGTTGCTACTTTGTTTCTGTTAGTTATATAATCCGTGTTTGCCCCTGTATCACATTGGTATTGGCTTTATATGGCAAAGTTTTGGTAGCAGGGGAAGACAGGGCTGCAGAGGTGGCTTCGGCAACAAGACACCAGAAGCTTCCCCTATGTCCAATAGAACGAATGTCATCCCACTCCAAGACGGACTCACTACAGGCCAAGGCTGAGCCCATCAGTGACGGTAGTAGCACCTCTGCAATAATATATTTAAGAGGAAAAAGCTACTGTGCAACAGCAACTGTGAGAGATGGGTGATAATATGTGAGAGAAACAACCCTGCAGGCACCAAGGTGGCTGAAGAAGAAGGGGGAGGTGGTGCTTCAGGCACTGGAGCAGAGATTCCCCTGCAACCTGTGGTGAAGAACATGGTGAGGCAGGCTGTCCCGCTGCAGCCCATGCAGGACCCCATTCTGTAGCAGGTGTACAAGCCCTGAAGGAATCTGAAGCGCATGGAGTCCCTGTGCCAGAGCAGGCTCCTGGCAGGAGCTGCAGCCTGGGGAGAGAACCCCACACAGGAGCAGTCTTTCTGGTAGGACCTGTGCTCCATAAGGAGATCCATACAAAGCAGACTGTTCCTGAATGACTACATCCCATGGGGAGGACCCAAGCTGGAGCAGGGGAAGAATGTGAGCAGCTAGGAGCAGCAGAAAGGAAGCATTATGACCTGGCTGAATTCCCTGCCCCGCTGTGCTGCTGGGGTGGTGAGGTGGAAGAGTCAGGAGTGAAGCTGAGCCTGGGAAGAAGGGGGTGGCAGGGGAATGTCGCTTTAGTTTTCCTTTATTTCGCGCTATTATACCCTGTTCTTAATTGGTAATAAGTGGCATTAATTTCCCCAAGTCAACTCTAGTTTATCCATGACACTAACTGGTCTGCCCAGCTAGTGACTCCCTGTCATTATCTTGACTTATGAGCTTTTTCATTGTATTTTTTCCTCATGTCCTGCTGAGAAGAGCTTGGTGGGAACCTGGTGTCCAGCAAAGGTCAACCCACCACACACATGTAGGCTTAAGATCCACCAGCTGGGAAGCTTGGGATCTGAGGTACCTAGAGACTTGCAAAATATTTTCACTGTCTTTTCTCTCATTCAAAATAGACTCAAAATAACCAAAAATGTTCAGAAAATGGGTCAGAGCCTAACTATCTTCTCCATAACAGCATCAGCACCTTGCACTTAGGAAGTAGATACTTAGTTTCTCTACCATCCTTCTCGTGACCAGAAAAGTCCTACACATAGCTAAAAATTGCCCCATGTTTTAGGCCCATCTGTTCCTGGGTTCCTGACAGCTAAGCCTAAAATTACATTACTGATTGGATATCTGTGCCCAAGATTTACCTGATGCCGGGTTCCACATTGACTAGATTATTACTTTTTTTCTTTTTAAAAAACGTTGTTTTAGACATTAGCCATTCATACATTGCTTCTTAGATAATTTTAGTGGAAACTAGGGCAGTTTTCTCCAAGTAGCCTCTGCTTGTATTACTAGCTCTGTGCTAGTACAATATTGTCCATTTGGCTGAGCCATGCAGCAAGTTTTACTGGAGAAATGATCTTCAGAAAAACAAATGAGCAAAATATGTATTTAAAAGTGTTCATGTCTGTTGTCCATTCAAAGTCACATGAATGGTCATCCGGCACAACTGGGGAGGCAGCAGGGGTGTGCACCAGTGCTGCGTGGCAGCAGCAAGAAGGAGAGTCAGTGAGTAGGATGGCCTCGACCCTGTCCTGCCACTGAAGACTGCATCTTGCTAAACTGCAGGACCAAAGATAAAAAGAAGGCCTTGCTTTAAAAGAAAGAGAAAGCCATACAAATAAGATTAAGCAACAGCAATACTAAAATCCAAAGAAACAAAACATGCAGAGGATAATGAAAATACCCATTTTAGAAAACAGGCAGATAACAAGTCTTCCTTTACCAACAGGAACCGGATTCTGATGCCAAAACAAATCAGTGGAAAATCTAGTGAAATCAGTATAAAGCTGAAGTCATTATTATTAGGTCGGTGCAAACAGCATCAGATTCCAGCCAGCTTCACAGAAGCTCAGAAAATCCGGGTCAGCTTATAATGCTAAGCATGATTACTTGCGATTGAAACACACCAATGTCCTCCAGAAAATACAAATACATATACACATCTGCAAAAGGAGAAATTTCACATTAACTATCACCCCCAGAAAGAGGCATGATTAATGTATTAATATGTTCTTTTGAATTTCTAACTATCCTCTATCCCCTTCCAGAGAAATCATGAACATTTTCAATTCTGTGATGTGATGAGCACATTAAAAATATTTGCAATGTCTCCTTTGCCCTTGGTGACCTTGTGAGTGTGCTTGACACAATGAATATACCGAAATTTATTAAGGTTCAGAATACTTACTTCAGTGCTTCCATGGCTGAGATGATTTTTCTATTAAGTGGTCTCTGTAATGATTTACTAGCATTTTGAGTTAACAAGTACGTTGATTTCTCAAGCATCTGCACAATTCCTGACACTTAAGATCTTAGATATTTTATATCACAACCATGCCGTGCTTGATAGGAAATATCTTGTTAAACTTAATGGTAGTCCAGATAATTTTTTTTCCCTGTGTATTAGCATTCATTTTAAAACCCTTTCCACTAGCCTAAAATACAGCATCAAAATTATTAGATCACAGAGTTAAGATTGTTAGGATTTTTGGTTTGGTTTGTCTTTTTAGGGCAAGTATGTTAAAAAATCATAAACACAATTAGTTGTTAAGATACATAATTGCAACACTAACTATATCACAAATTATAAACATGCCCATTTGAAATCACCTTTAGAAAGGAAATTCTAACTTAAACAAATACGTTTTTGACAAACTCTATGGGTTGCTAACCCAGTGGTTTGTGTAAATCTTGGAGTGATTTGCTTTCATATTAAAACACCTGGTTTCAAGTTGTAGCGTGAATGTTTTGCACAGTGTAACTCAAAAACTGCAAACCACAAGAACTCATGACTAATATGCAACACATAAGCGACAAAAACAAAACAGTAGTATAAATGCAATGCAGTAAATCAAGACCAGATGTAACACATAATAAATCAATCAAAACTGCCAAAAATTACTAAATATGGTGAATTTAATTAAAGCCTCTGCTGTGTCTCTAGACAATTCAAGTATAAGCATTAGCATAGGCCTTCAGCTTTTTTTCCCCTCCTCTGTTTTAAGCCGTACCTTGGCCTACTTTTCTCTCCTCATTCAAGAAATATCCATGAAAAGCGATAGGAAGAACACAGAGCAAATACTATGGAAGAGGGTGCCATGTCCCAGCTGTAGCCAGAAGGCAGAAAACAATATTTCTGAAAAGGGGAACATAAAGCCCGTTTAGCTCATCTCATCCCCTGGAGATGATCAGTACAAATTATCTGTTGAGTAATATATATATGTGTATAAATACATATATATATGTTTTTCCTCCTCTACCTCCCTTTACTATTCAGAGGGCACCCTGCAGGACAGATCCGCATTGCATATTCTCTCTGGTGCACACCTGCCAGTCCCAAGCAGGAGCTAAGAAAAAAAAAATAGCCCTGTGTAGCAGCACGGCTTCGGTGAAACCCCTGCCATGGATGCCATAGAGCTGAAAGAGGAGATCTTTTGCCAAATTAGCACCCATTGCTCACAAATTGGTGGGAATGTGCCCTCAGAAAACTGCTGTAGTGTACATCATATCTACTCTTTGAGCAGGTGTGCACAGTCCAGGGCTGCGTATGTAGTTAATGGCTCTGTAGCATGGTCCATGAGATGCATCTTATAGCAAGCAAGTAAACATACCTCCATGGAGCTGCTGTGCTAAATCACGGTCACCACCTGCCCCAGCTAGCGCATCACGCTGCATAGAGTATCGCCAGAAGCACATAACCCCAGAAGTGAAGAGTGGTGCATTCCATTCCAATAACGAAATGTGAAAATGTCTCCACTTCATAGATTCATCTACCTGAAAGGGCAGCCAAGTTTTCAGACTCTCTCCTAGGAAAAGTTGACAGAAAATAAGTTAATTTCCGTTTTTAAAGCTCAAATCTGGCTTCCAGACAGACACCACAATAATAAACCACTGTGGGATATTTTTGCTAAAAACCCCCCACGTTATCTATCAAAAAATGATTTCTGATCCCATGAGTAGCATTCCATCTACTAGTTACCACTGTGCATGCTTGACTACAAGTTAAGAAGATGATGCTTCTTGCATTAAGCATTTTTGCCTTGAGTTATTGACACATTTTAAATTATTCTGCTTTATGTCCATCCTTAATAGAACAGAAATCGGCTACAAAAGATCTTTATTAACTGACTGCCTCAGGTGCTGTGCAGAGATTCATGACTTAACAGCTCCTCCAAACAGACAGGCGTATAGCTTGTTTAATAGGCTTGTTCAACCCTTTGACATCTGTGAGGTATAAGTGGATTACGGAGGCTTGTTTGTCTGGCTATCTTTTTACACAGCTTTCCAAATAATTGTCACAAATATCCCTACTTCCTTAACCCTATTAATGAAATGTAGTAAATACCTAGCCTACCACTTCTATTGATTAAACAGTTGCTTAGGAAACACATAACCATTGCCACCCAATGCTACGTGCTGTGATTCTGGTTTCACAAAGAGAATGGAGATACATTTAAAAGAAAAACAAAAGAAAAACTCATATAAGTCACACAAGAATTTCTTTTGTCACTGCTAATGATTTTTCTTTCTGTCATGAGTTTTCTGAAGGCAGGTTTAATGGGAAACATATGGATTCATTATTGCTGAAAATCAAGCTCGCTCCAGACAATCATTTATTTGCTTTCTAGAAAAAGCTATTTATGCAGAAAATTATGCTCTGGGAGTTTTAATAGCCATCTTGCAATCCTTGTAATGGCAAACTGGATCCTGCAGTAAAAACAGTCAACACAGGAGTGTTTCAGGAGCAGGATGAATGGAGATTACTCACACAAACAGGGCTGGCAGTTATAAGACCTAATTTTTTTTTTTCCTTTTCATAAACTAAGCAAAACCAAATAGCTATTAAGTAGACTAAATGTTTTCATTTATAATAGGAAACACTTAAAAGAATAATTTTTTTCCCCATTCAAAAAACAAATGTAGGGTAACAGCACAAGGTTCATGGAAAACAAAAGAAATGTCCTATGAAAAGCTATTAAAATATTAAATATTTATGCTTTCAAAGCTTTATCTATTCCACATCCCCTTAACTATTTTAGCATGATTTTATGAATATTTAATGTTATAAAAACATTCTTTTTGTGATGCTGTTGAAATATTCAGCATAAAGGAAAACGTCATTTACAGCAGATGATTAACGTCCAAGATTCCTAAATCAACAAGCCCAGAGACCAGGGAACATGGGTAAAAGCAAGTTGCAGTCTCGAGTCTGAAACAGGGTTGTGGTGTCCTTGAGAACAGCAGTACTTGAGGTACCGAATACGGATTCTGACTGTCCTACATTTAAAAACAAGAAGAGGCATGTGTTGTGGCACTCTGTGGGGGAAGATGTATGTGCAGCGTGATTCAGCGGCGCAGTGGCAGCGGTGCAAGGGAGTGGGTGTGCTAACTGAGCTGAACAAAAACTAACAATCGTAAAACAAATAACCCTTTGTGCAAAGGCAGGCACAACCCAAATCAAACAAACCAAGTGGAATCAGAGCTCCAAGTGAAATACGCTTGCTTAAAAAAAGACCATTCCTCTCTGGGGACAGACAGTGCCTCCCTTCTCACACTGCTGTAGCGTTTACCTGGCTTACTGGGAAGCAGAGTGTGTTACACGCAGCTGTTGACACCAGCAGACAACACTAAATGCCTCCAATTATTTAATTATTTATGAAACTTTTGCTGGGTGTAGTCAGCGGCTTCATGATGAAAAAGCTCCAACAATGAGGCCCTGTCAGATTTTTGGCAGAGACACATCCAAACACATAAAAACAAGTTTAAACACTATCGTTTATGCATAATTCTTTCTTGGCATGTGTCCTCAGTCACCACAATTTGCAGCCAGAAAACACTTACTTCTACTTCTTTTTTTTCACTCTGGAATAATCTGGCCAAAAGTCTATCTAATTCCCCTCCTCCCTCAGAAGAGAAACAGCCTTGTCAAGGGCCGGGTTGTGTGTGTGTGTTCGAGATACCAAGGTTTCCATTTGCCACACAGCTGCAACCATCCAAGCAGCCCTGCCTGCTGCCAGACGCCTGGAGCCACAGCCTCACAGCTGCCCGCAAGTGTCACAGGCGGCCAGGGCTTGACTTCTCCACTAGACCTGCTCTTCTCTGCCCACCGATCCACTCCTTTTGCAGGAAAACCCATAAAGCACATGCAGAATGGCGAGCCGTGGCCATGCCAAGCAATGGAGTCAGTGCAGACGAGGGGGACGCGGCGCAGGGCCGTGAACACTTTGCAGAGGTGCACTTTGGAGCTGATTTACAGCTGGAAAGCCCTCTTGGTGCAAATAGTTCATAAAGCATATGACCTAAGTACTTGCCCACAGGGCCACAATAACATTTATGTAGCATAAATTAATGTGTTTCAAACGCTAATTCAATCTGGCTAGCTTATTCCTCTGGTTTTGGCAGAGCCTGACCTCTGCAACGAAGTACGGGGCTTGTGGTGGTGACTCACAGTTCTGGCTGCACTGAGTTTTAGAGTCACACGCACCCTTATGAACAAAGACTACTATTCGTCAAGCAGCCGTAAAAATATACCTCCAGAATACTTTTGGATCACTGCTAATTGAAACTTCCTTTTTATAGGAGCCTGATCAAAACCAGCTGTGGGAGTCAAGCAGGAACACATTTATATATTGCATTAGAAACCAGACAAATTCAGAGAGAAGCAGCTGAGCAAATGCCTATAATCAGCTGGAGAGACACATATAACACATGATGGCTTGAGACGTCCCCAGAGGAAAATCCCTCACTGGATGTGGATTTTTTGCAAGCGTTTCCTTCTCTGATTCCTTCTTCCCTCAAAGGCTATATTTAAGTAGTGCCCCAAATTCAGAGGGACCTTAGGTGTACTTTTAATGATGCCATAACCAGAGAACAAAAAGGTGAAGCAAATCTCTGAGGACAACACCCTTTTCTCTGCCTCTCTCCAAAGGTATGATCAGTGACATGCCTATCTATAGAAAATCAGCTGTGAGATGTAGCTGGCCATATATAAATGTTGGAGGGGAAAAGCAAGTGGGTAGCAGTCCCCTGAACTGTAACTTCTCCAGCTACCAAGATCACTTTGTATTAGACCGCTTATTCTGTTCAGGTAGTGAAGTCTTACTGAACTCTTAACGCCAAATCCATTCTCTTTCACCTACAACTGGTCAGACGACTGTCTCCTACCTTTTCAGATCCAGTTGTGCCTACAGCAACTGCTCATGGAGATCCACACATTCACAGTCTTCATGGCTGATTACTGTAGCTCATTACGCCTGTGACTAAAGCCATATGCTTTGGAAAAATTCCAGGTGCACCAAGCCATAGCAGCCTGTCTGCTTAGCATCCCGTCACCGTGAATACCTGAGCTCCTCTGTCTGCAGACAGTCTCCCTCTTAGAAACCAAATCCAGCTCTAGATTCTTCTCATGACTTTCAAAGTCAGCAGTGTGACCTGCTGTGACGGCCTAAACCCCAACCTGTCCAAAAAGAGTGGGTAGCAAGAGACTCTATGTGCCAGCTTAGACAGCTTTATTATTAATATGTTATTCATGATCTTTGTAAAAAAATCAGCTATATAGCATACATTGTGAGACTATCAGAAAGGTAATAGTTCCCATGACTTTAAATGTTTTAATTCTTACAAACATAAAAATGTCAAAATGTAAATCATTTTGTAACAAGAGGGGAATCAAATGAAGAGGAGTTCAGTCACCTTATTGTAAAAAATTTACATACCCCAGTGTCCTCTGTTTCAAAAGATCAGCCAACCCCATGTTTAGCATACATTGCCAGGGCTAAGCAAAATCACAGCATTTGTTGGTTCAGGTAAAAAGAAGATTGTTATCAGGAAAGAAAAAAAAAAAAGGTGTTCTCAAAATATGCTGTGATGGTTCTATTGCATTAGTAATCTTAGAAACCTCAGGCATGAGCACAGTAAAGAGGACTTGGAATATCCTCTCTAAAGGCAACAACCTAAACTGTTGGATTAGTTACAGCAACGAAGAAAGAACCTAAATGAATCATTGAGTGGCAGCTGGAACAAGGCTGTGGCGGGCAAGGTCTGCAGACAATGATCGTTTTTCAGATTATACAAACTAATTTAGTTCAGGAAAACTGAATATTCTTTTGGGTACCTGAAATCTTCCTCAGGTGAGAAACAGAACAGGATGTACATTTTGAGGTGTTCTTTTTGAGTTATGCTTCCAAGCAAGGTCATAACCTCTTGTTCCACTAAAACAAGACCAGACTTGTTCTAGTGTTGATTTAAGTAAATCACAGGAGTTGAAAAAATGGCTCAATTGAAAGACACAGACCCAAACGAAACAGCATTGAAGAAGAAAATCTCCTTGGTTGCTTGGAACACAACTTAGCTCTAAATCCAAGAGTGCACAGTAGCACGGGTCTATTTTTCATTAAATTTTTACTCTAAGGCTGATAACACCTTCTAAGAGGTTTTAGAGAATATTCTACCTTATTTGTGTTTATCCCATGACTCTCTCAAGAGGACAAGGGAGCAATCAGCCAGGGAATAATCAGCTTCTCCACAGATGGAAAGCACCTGTTTTACGACTTTTGGTCTTGCATTTGTTCCTCCCCAGTTTATGTTGCGCTAGAAGAAAATTTCAGTTAAGGGGAACCTCAGTGCTATAGGCAGAAATTTCACACAGACTGGGTCTTTACTGTAGGGCTTTTCCTTGAAAGCCTTAAAATAACTAATAAAATAGACAATTAGAAGCAAAATTAATTTCTGTAAATTGGCTTTATCTCAATGAATTCCTAACACACCCACTCACTTATGAACATAAGCAAAAACAACCAGGCAGTTAACCAAGAAAGTAATCAAACTATTTCTGCCACATCCTCAAAAAAGAAACAGAGGTGGCAAAAATAATGCTTCATAACAGTTGCCATCGTATTAGTATTGATTATCACCAAGGGATTATACATTTTCTCACTGTGACTGAAGAGAAGATGGTCCCATTTACAGGACAGTAGACATTTTATGACGATTGTGTGTTTTTACTCACTTGGGGCATGTCTGTGAACATAACCTAGCTGTATGTAGAAGACTGTGCAATGAAAAATCACTCTGGTAAATACTTTGAAAGTTCCTAAGGCAAAGTATGGAAGATTTCCACCCTTTGCACTCCCTAATGCTGTATAAATGTAGGTTTTGTGTTTTCTGTTGTGATCCTGGTAAAAGAATTGTGTTCAGTTTGCTGAGGTTACTGTAACTTTGGGCAATGAAAACTTTCTGGCTTCTAGATAAGTTTGCTACAAAGCACTTGCATGAGGAATTGCCCCTGCAGAGATTTGGGAAGTATCATTTAAACATAATGATGTTCCTCAATAGTGAAAGTTATTGTATTATGCCAGGATCTAAAAACAGTTCCAACATCTTATCTGTTTCTGGATGTAGGTCTGCAGACAGAGCTAGTTTCATTTTGTGGATGAGTTCTGATGTTTTCGCTTACACCAGCAGGAGTAGTACCACACAGCCCAAGTGAGAGCTTCTTCTATCACAAACTCTTCATTCAAGGCCTGCCACTGTATTACACTTACTCACTCTGAAGCCAATGCTACAATGACATGATGTGGCCCAGTCACATCTTCTGGAAATTATGACTTCTGCGATTTCCAACCTCTTACCAAACAGCACACGAGCTCAAAGGTTTTCAAATGCAGTCCAAAGCTGCCTCTGTTTCTCATACAATTTCTTGAATAGAAAGTAGTGGCAAAGGTAATTGATGGTTACATTTCATAACTTCTACTTCTTTCCCATAAAAAACTCACATCTATGGATTTTTTAGATGATTTATGATACTCATTAACACTGAATATCTTTAAGGAATACTAAGTGTAACTTTTTGAATGCAGAAACAGACATTCTTCAAAGGAAAAGAAGAAATGATCAAATTGCAGGTGTAATAGTCAGCATTATTATGGAGGTTGCAAATTTCATGATGTCCATAATTAGTTCCACATAAATATTGCATGAATGAAGCACAATGTAGTTCTCGTTTCAAAATAAACATATCCTCAGGCAGGAAGACAAATATTGAATTTTCATGGTTACAGTGGCTATACATTTCTAACACCAGACATTGCAATTAATGACGGAAGCAGTCACTATGACAGATTTAAATGAGACACATTGCACCTCTTAAAAACATGGATTTTAGAACACTTGACAAGAATGTCTCAATTTTTAAAAGCCATTTTTACCTTATACCATTAAGAAATGTATAAATTAAGTTGGTTTGTAAGGCTTTTAAAAATCTTTACACATCAATTTAATGGCATGTCAGGCTTGAAAGGGAAAAGTGTCAGACTAATTTGATAAGGAAGATACCAAAAGTGCATTTATTGAGAAATGTATAAGGAAACATTTTATTTTATTTTATTTTATTAATTTTATTTTATGCTAGGAGGGAAGAGGTAGAAACAGGATAGAGAGAACTTTTGTAATCTGTGTAAATTACGTTGATTTTGTGCTATAATTCATTGATGCTGTGTTCACATAAAACATATATATGTTGAAGGGGACGATTTTATCCACTTAATGTATTTATTTACCACCTCTTTTGATCTGACTAGAGCTTTTCTAGTTTCATAACCCTAACATGCCAGCCTCTGAGGTAAAAACATGAAGGAAGAATCAAAATGCAGTCCTCAAAGTTTCAGTGAAGCAAGTGGAAGAAAATCTATTATAAAGGGTCACCAGTTCTTACATTCTACATTAGTCCCATATAATGCAGAAGGGTAGGTTCTCATCTAGGAAATAACAGATCTTTTTACTCACGAAGTAAGTTGCCTGCAAACTTGGGGACAAGAAGAGTTGAAAAAAGAGAATAAAAATAAAAAACTTTGTCTGGAGCAGACTGAAGCTGCAGAGCCACTGCTTTTTAGAGGGTTTCCAGCAGAATGTTAAATTAAACAACCTGAAATGCCCAAGGTAGGGAATTAAACGTAGAATGCCAAAGCGTACTCTGACCAGAACTACTTCCAGATGTGGTGGATCAAAGCAAGATTTACACAGGTCCGTTTTCAGAGTTTGTTCTTGCATCTTGTCATTTGGCTAGAGGGCTAGGTAGACTTTGGGGTTCCAAAGGTCTCTCAGCAATTTTGGGTTTGTGAGGGAAGACTGAGCGATGTAGTATTATTCTTAACATGCTCCACTGAACATACCTCTGTGGCTCTGTGGTGCCAGAAGGTGTCCTGGACTCACCACTTATGGTCAAGTGATTCTACAGAGAAAGATTCCTCCCTTCCTGGCATAGGTGAGTTATGGGACTTTTTCACCCTTTACATTTCCCCTCAAGTAGTTTGATTACAGCTGGTAGACTTGTTAGACAAATATACATGAGATCTACTCATTTGTATGTGCTTTAGTAGTTTAGCAGATTACCTGCTACTGGTACTGAAAGGCGAGACTGCCATCTTTTCCCTTTTTTCTAACGGTATTGAAAAGCAGCCAAACCAGGCTGACAAAAGCTAAGGACAAATGTTGCATTTTAAACCTGTCAGTGAAAAGGCATCTGAAGTACTGCCTCTCACAGAGCATACATGTGTCTGTTTTTTTCAATAACACAGCAATTTTACTTGTCAGTTTCCCTCCCCACTGGCTTCACTAAAAGCAGATCTAAAGGTACCTTTGCAAAGGTAGGTGGCACTTGAAAGCAAATCTGCCAGAATGAGGAGCCTGGCTGGACAAACAAGCCACGACCAAGACATCATGTCAACCATGTCAAATAAACAGAACTACCAGCACGGGCATCAAGTCAGCGCAGACCCAGCATACTCACTGTTAGTCTTCTAAGACAGCCTCTGCCTATGCCCGAATGCCCAGAGAATAGAGCAGAAAATTTAGGGAGCACTTGGCAAGTAGGAAATCCCTGGAGAACCCCAACTGCACAGAGCAGCAGCTCTTTTGCTTTCATGCCTTGTGCTGTGCTTTTTGTCTCCTCCTCTAGCCCCACCACCCAACCAGCCACACTGTCATAATGTTGAAGAAAGAATTCCTGGTACAAATAGCCCTGAAAATGGAGTTTTAATAACATAAAAACCAGTCCAGCTAAGATGGCATAGTTTATAGTTATTCTCCTTTACAGTAACCTCAGGAAATTCATTATTCTCACGTGGTGCTGAAAGATAAAGTCTTCATCCCCACATTACTGCATTTTTAAAAAAATTCCTTTCCACTCCAAAATAAACTAAATTCTGCTTAATTTAAATTGTCGTCTTTTCAATGTTCTCACTTCATTCTTTAATTAATGGAAACCCTTTTAATTTTAACATTATTAGTGAGTGATGAAAACAAAGACTCTCGGCAACTTTATTGCCACTGTGAAATTATACTCGGAGATGCACATACTGAGAATTTCATATTCTTCTTCTGCCAACCCTTTGGTGAGGGCTAGAAGCACTCACTTTTCTGCTAGAAGAGCACACCATGTGTTTACACTTATGTCCACGGGAAGGGCTGCAACCACCCAGGTTCCTGGCACTGCTCATGAACAAAGGTCCTCATACCTGAGTTCCAGCATCCCAACCTCCTCTGAAGCAAAGTTCAAGCACAGGCGTTAGACCTCGCAGAGAGGATATCTGAGGATTCATAACCTCTCTGCTTTCCCTGGGGCTCAGTGAGAAGGCTATAACTTGGGATAGTGTTTTCGGATCACTGTTCTGACTGACTTAAAGCAAGGACTCGGGCATACAGCTGCCCAGGATACACTCCATGACTTCAAGTTGTTAATTCAATGTGATATGCTGCTAGAGTTTTCTCTAATCACAAGCAATAAACACTGTACAAGATGCCTATGCTTCCTCAAGGTTTTCCATGTCTTTCTGTGAATGTCATCAGAGAGGGTAAGGGAGGGACAGGCCAACTTTTTGCTGATGTGACCATATTCAGGATAGAAAAAATCAAAATTAACAAACATTCATAACTTACATTCAAATAGGAAAGTAAAATATATTTTCATAGAACTTTGAAAGAACTGACAGATTCTTATGCATAATTTGAAAGTAATTTTTTTAAAACTCTCATTTAAATTATTTATGAAGATATGTATATTTACATCTCAACTTCCTCATTATCAATATCAGGAAAAAGGTTACTCTTTCTATTAAAAGACATTGTTTTGGGGAGAAAGACTTCTGCCATTTTTGTGACATAATTTATTTCTCATAAATTCCTTTTATCTACTGTATTTCCCAAATCTGTTTGAAGTTCAGACAGCTCTAGACAGATGAAGTCACTGGTATATATTTAAAAAAAACACCTTTGAAATATAATCAATACTTTCTGCATGATTCAACAAGAGAGTCTCTAAAGAGAAAATACAATTCCTTTGTGTTCTCCTGAATTATGCTTTTATCTGGCTTTGTGACCAGTTGCAAAGTTTGCACCTTTGACTTTGGGCAACTGAAATAATATGGCTCATATTGCTCAATAAATCTTCATGACATGTAAACAACAAACCTACTTTAGAAAAAAGATGCCTTTATAGGTGATGTCCAGGCTTCTGGAAATATTTAGGTCATACTTCATATTTTTGGAGGTTTACTGTAGGTCTTTACTATACATTCTAACAAAGTATTACCTCATTATTGTAATGAATGATATACCAGTTTAATGGAGCCTATCCTGTATTGCAGTATCTTGTGAAGTTTCATGTACAAATTATTAACATTATTTCCCCTTGTATTGTACATAGAAAGTATTTTTTAATTTTGTTCTTGTAGTTATTTGTATTAAAGTGGGTTATTATAAGAATACTTTTCAAATGGGAGGCAGTTACTTGAAGGTAGTTAAAGATAACCGATTCTTGGGATGCAATCCCGCTTCAACTGTGTTGGTGGTAAAGCCATCAGGGACTTTATGGCAACAGAACTCAGCTGTGACGAGCTAAAGAAACTCCAGAGAAAGGGCACTCTGGACTTACATGAACAGACAGTGCAGTATATGGCCTTTTGTGTTTAAATAATGACGTTGTCACAGTAAGAGCCTTCACAGTTAGTGTTTCTAAGCATACAGAAGTACAGGTTGTTGCCTACATGCACTATGTAAACATGTTTTAAAAAACAATGAATCTACCGACAAGAAACAGTTTGCAACTTAGCTCTCTATATCACACTGGTTTCTTCTTCCAGTGAAGGATATCAGCCTGCATTCCTACCAAACAAGTGAAGAGTGAACATGGTGGGTTAGGACACAGGGAAGCAGGGAAGATGCTGCTTTCCTCAGTACATGGTGCTCCAAGAGAAGCTGTGTAATTTATGGCAGAGATAACAACAGAAGTAGTGTGATTTCCTACTGGCTGGTAAAACTGATTCAAACCTTCAAAACCCCATTGTAAATCTTTTCCTCACACATTTTTTCTGAAAAATCATTGACGCACCATGGTCCCCCTTCACTCAGAGAGTCTACACGTTGCTGTTGACTTCGAACTTCCCGACACCCTTTCAGGATGCTCAGCCTCACCCCAAGCTGCGTATGCTGGCTCCTCGCTTGATGCTCCTGCTCTCCCCTGTCAGCATCAGTGCTCTTCTGCAGCTTCTGCTGTGTTTTCCTTTAGATGCATAATTGCAATTTGTGTAACTGTAATAGGGATTTTGTGGGTTTTCCAAATTTTTGAAAGGCAGAACATATCCCTGAAGTGTTTGCACTTCTTTATTTGTGTAAGGAAACAAAACTTAAGTGGTAAGCTGCAAGCACACATTGAGAAGATGTAGCAACCAAGTTTTCTTCTGTATTAAATCAGTAATCTTGCACTGGAAATGTTTCTCTTCATAGGCATGGTCTAACCAGAGAAAGCAGTTTGACCTCATGCACTGAGAATGTTGCTGAAGTTCTAGAATTCATGAGTTAGCATTAACTTCTAGCTTACCCTACTGCCTAGAAGAAATCATAGCACCACTTGGCATTTCCCTGTCCTTTGCTAAAATACTGGGCTGATATTCTCACAATTTTTAAGCAAGATTAGTGACACTGTCTCTCCACCAACGCTAGCAACCATGCTATTTATCCAGTGTTTAGAGATACATGAATGTAGTCTGCTAAAAATTATTGGAAGAAGCATTTTAATAACAAGTTAACATGGTAACATTAACAAAACCTGTACTGAAGTACGAATGGGAAAAGGAACTTCACATCCTACCTGCCTTTGGGACATTTTCAACTAGTCTTCCCTGCTGTGTGGAATTCCAGACAGGCCTTCCCCTTTAGTTTTGGTTCTTAAAGTATCCAGATACAACACTTACTCCACACTAGAGTTTATGGCCATGAGAAACAGTCTGTTTGGAAAAAAATGAAGGGGAAATGTGCAAATATTTGATTTGTTAGATTAAGGTTGATACTATTGGATGAGTTGTGTTGGTCTCATTAACAAAGAAAACTTTATTTCTCCAAGCCAGCTGGAATCATAAAGGCAATTATGTGGGAGTTTAAATGACACCAAGTCATTTTGTGTGGATTTTATTTCTATTTCTAATGATTACTAGTCACAGGAATAATATCCCCCTGGAAAAAAAAAATAACTAACCCTCTTACCAGCAAAAACTACCAAACCAAACTAAACAAAACAAAAAAGTAAAATAAACTCTTTATAGTAGTCCTGACAAAAAAAAAAAAAAAATCATTAAGGCTAAATGCTTAGTTTGGGAGAAAGGGTTATGCTTAAAGAATTTATGTATGTTTACGTGCTTGAAACATTTATAGCTTTTTTCTTTTGTCATTGAAAACCAAGTAGACAAAAATACTATGTACATCTGTTTTATTTTTCCTGAATGTAATGTGGGTAATTATAATTAGTAAGCTTTTGCTTTTTATGTAACAGTGTAATATACTGTTTAAAATGAATGTTCAGATCAAATACAAAGTATGAATAAGCTGAACTGTGTCAGCATATACATGTACTATCACAGGCAGTTTCCAGAAATGTATTTACCATACAAAAAATTTCCCTTTACTTCAAAAGAGTCGGGTAGTCTTCTACAGACAAGACACTGAATATTTCTCTTGCTTCTAAATGGTTCAGTTTCAAGGGCATGATGCAACATAGAGCATTTGATATCATTTAAAAGATGCATGTGATTACAGTAAGAACCAAAACAGAAGAAAACCTATAGATTTGTATGAGATTGTAAATTTGGAATTTAGCCAGTTTCATTAAAAAGATCTTTAAAGTTCATAAGCTTACACATCCTTTCAGATGAGTTAGGGATGATATATAGTAATGTATCAGAACTCATCTTAATATTTTAATGCAAAATATTGCAAACAATATTATTTATTTGCATTGAAAAACTGACAAATATTTTTTGACAAAGACTAGTAAGTTTTGTCTCTTTTCAGCTGAAACCTTTATAAAAATTGTTATAAAAAAATGAGTATCTATTCTCCTAAGTTGTTTATAGAATACTTTTTGTAAGCAATTATTATGTTGTAAATGCTTCATAAAACATGTTGTGATTTTGACATAAAAAGTCAGAGGTGTTTTGATTATTTTCTTTTTGAACATGAATGAACGTGATTCTTACAATTATATCTGTACTTTGCATACTCATTGTTTTGAAATCAAAACTATTCTTCACTAGTATTTATTAGTTTTTATTTTAGGTCTTAGTGTTTTCTTTAAAATAAACTAAAATGACCTTCCAATAATTGTTTATGCTTAAATTAAAAAAAAAAAAAATAGGAAAAAGCAAGTATGTAGAATGAATTCCTGGTAAAAATCTAATGGACACAGGTTTGTTTAAGCATCCCTCCCATAACTTAGAGATGCTACTGCAATTTCATGTGAAATGAAACCAAAGAAAATATTCATATGAACTTTTAAGAGGTGGAAGTACTGTATTTCTCATACTTCTGTATTAGCTGACATCCATATTGTTTAAACGGTTGTTTCTAATGTAATCCAAACAAGTCTAGGAGTCAGCTATTGACTGTCCTGGATTTTTTTCAAAATTTCCTTGTTTCATCTAGGCTAGAGATATCATTAGATTAGCTTTGCATATGGTAATTTTGCTAACACATCTTCCCAGATCAAATTAAGCTTGAAAGTCTGAAGGCGAACAAAGAAAGTATATACAGCTAACAAATGCACATAAAAAGATGAACAATTTCTCACACAAACAATATTGTGATGATAGAGGCATGCAAATGCGAAAAGAATGTAAAAGGCGTTCTGTGTGTGAGGCTGATTGTGAAATAATGATCAGAGAGAGAAACAAAGTTATTAAAATGCAGATGAGGTATTGGTGTTTTCCCTGGTTAACGTATATTTTGTAAAGAATTTCTTAAAAAATTACTTTTATTCTATTAAACAAGATAACAACACCTTTAAGATGGTTTTTTGATATATTTTAAGAAACAAATACCTGCCCACAAGAAGGAGTAATGAACACAATACAAAGGGTTTAAAAATCAAGATTCCCTCTCACTGAGCAATCTTTATTAAGGTGATATGTTTATTGATGGTGCTGAATTAAAAAGGATCATCTTTGAACGCAATTTCCCCAAAGGTCAAGGTTTTAGTTTATCTTCCTTAGAAAATTACGGATCTGAAGTTATGTTCAAACTAAAAGATGTTGTTCTTATACCTTTGGGACTATTCACAGTGAAGGTTTTTGTTTCAGCACATTTCTAATATTTATGTAGTTTACATTGTAAACATGCCAAACTCTTAGGAGAAGTAGACCACTTTGTACAACTTAATTTTTTCACAGAAGCAGAAAGACACATTCAAGTTCCTTTGAACAAACTGTTAGTTTGTAAATTACCAACATGAAAACTTGTGTAGTTCTACTTTATATTTAATTGAGAAGACATCATTAAAAAAGAATCATTTTCACTCTTGAAGATGTTAATTTATAACACTGGAAGTTTTTATGAAGTCTTTACTTTATAAAATATTTTTTTATCATTCATGTTACTATAGCCATGTTGTTTGTTTAGTTTTTTTTTTTTTATTTCTAACAGTTTTCAAAAAAATATGAATAGCTTTATGTAATTTGGGGTACCAAACATCATTACTCTAAACAAAGGTTTTAGATGAATACTGTCAAGAAGCCAGAAAATTGGAGAGTAACAGAATTTGAACATTAGGGTTTTTAACTTTAACCTCTGGGACCCAATGAAAGGATTTGAAGAAGATAACTGCAGTACCGTAGATTAGTATTAATTAATGGACTCAGACATAAAGAAGATCCATCAAAATGAAGTAAGGAGTAGGAGCACAGACATATTAGGTTAGAAACACCCAATGTTAGAAGTGAAAGACATGATTGTGCAAAGCATCAAGTGTTTCAGGTGTAAGGCAAATCCCAAATCAACCAACCAAGACAGCATGCTACAACTGAAGACAGTTCCAAAACTCATCTGCACCAGAACATAGGCATACACATGTGCATTGAGGATACCTCGCCAGGGGACACCAGATCCATTCAGACTTCCCCTTACTGCCCAGCCTCATGGCCAGAAGTCATGAGTGGACCTGGGTGTGGTTCAGGACCCAGCTGGTGGGGAGACCTTCTTGTTCATGTGGCACCACCAAACTGAGACCCCCTGAGGTGTGGCACTGGGACTCATGTGGACTTCATCAAGCCCATCTTCTCAAACAATGGGAGGCTGGCTGCCATGGGACCTAGGAGGGAGCAGTCTTTATTTTGGAAACTGTTTCCAATCTGCATAAGAGTCATATCCTGCTGTCTTCTATGGTAGTTCCTGAGGTCTATATTCATTTGGTGAAAGGAGCAGATTAAATAAATTTAGTGCACATGACAGTAATGGGCTACATTGGACAGATTAGTCTATATCACAGTATAAAGATTTTGTTGGTTTGGATGTGGGATTTACAGTGAATGAATGAGAGGCACATATTTCTACAGCACAAATAGGCAAACGACAAATAAACTGAGTTAATTTTGAAAATATACTTAATTCTAAACCTGAACAGTAATTTTTATAAGAGAGTCACTTCATTAGGACCTGTAAGATGTTGATGGATTTTTTCACTTGATTATGCAAGAATATTAAAATCTCAAATATATAATATATTTTGAATCAAAAATAACTCCAAGTCATATGTCAATACATCTTAATGGAAGTCTAAAAAACACCACACACTGGAACAGTGAAATTCCACTAGGCAAGCTGCAAATACCAGATTGAAACAGAGCAAGATCTTAACAATTTGTTTCCTCTTGGCTGAAACCTCCACTGGAGTGTTAGTGCACGTCAAGTAAACAAATGCTAGCTGACAGGGTTTTAAAGTAAACCTGCCTCATAATAGTCACTGTCTCATCAGAAAGCAAGAATGAAATAATTTCTTGCTTTAATTTTCTGTGAGAATATGTAAAGGATCACATCCCTTCCATGTTTTTCAAACAAAATTTGCTTTCAATTTAAACTTATTTTCACATTACTGCATTTCTTACAGCAGTGCAGAATCTTGCTTGTTTAGAATGCAGCACATGGAAATCGCTTTACTAATGACACTATCTTCCTTAAACCAGTCTAGTGCAGCTATACATTTAAAAGGACTGACCAGTCACAGCAGAGTTAGGCTTGTCTTTAGATAATAGATTTGGTGTTAACACTTATTTTTCAATGCTAAAGCCAGTAACAATATCCGAAGTTTAAGACCTGTCTGGCTAAAGTTAGAATGCTTGATCAGGATTCAGGATTTTTACTTCAGCATTGAAGATTTTGATCAAAACAATTATTTATAACCAAGAATCATAGTTGTCATGAGAAAATTTCTATTTGTGAAAAGTTAGCCAACAGATCATGATAGATATGTGCTCCTATATTAAATTCTTGAGATTAACCTGAAATCTTAGCAATCTTTTATTAAGAACATTGGAACATTGCATGTTTCAGGTAAGATGAAGGTAATACATATAGATTCTGATATTTGCATTTTGTAGAGAGAACTGGAATATTGTTATTAAACTTAAACACCTATCTTTAGAATGATCTTCTAAAAGTATGGAGATTCATATGATTACCTACATTTAAAGTGAAACTGGAAATTATTAAGGATTATAATAGACCATAATTGAATGAACTGATAATACCTCCCAGATTTCATTTTGCATACATTTATATGCGTGACCACAAATGCATATGTATGTCCCTATAGATACAAAATATGATGGCTGGGGGGACTCCTACAGATCAGTTTTGCATTGGTGAGTCCAATTAGCAGCATCATTGTCTATATTTGCTGCAGCTTTGGCTTTAATTTAATGATGTCTCCAAATTTACTCCCTAAGATGGCTGGTGAAACTGAAAAAACAAATGAAGGTAGGCCATAATTGTATGTATGCCCCCAACAGAATCTTTCTAATGCAGTAAGTTACCCCAGCAACCCAGTTTATGGTATTTTCAAGTTGAGTGGTTACTCTATGTGGTGCCTGAGGGAAGACACTGCCTAGGCAAAGAAGGTTCTCAGCAGGCAGTTCTGCATCTTTGCTTGCAACTGGGGAGCATGGCCAGTTCCTGGTCCCTATCCATTGCTACGCTTTTGCCTGCTGAGGTCAGTTCAGTATTGCCTGGAGATACTTAAAATACCTCAGAGGCTTCATTTGACTAAAATATTTGGTGAAATGGAAAAACAAGGTTATTGTAATTTACATTTCACGCAAGTTTTGTACACAGAGAGTAGCAAAGGAACCAAGGGAAGTAAAACAAAACCGAACAGGAAAAGTATTATGAACGTAAGTGTAAGTAGTATTACCTTTTGCGTTATGGAAGAAATCTTCCAGTGATTGGGAAGGAAATCAGTGAAGCTGAAACGTAACTGAATGTCTGTTATCTTCCAGGGTGTCAGAAGCAGTGACTTGGGATATGTACATATCATATAGCTTCCTTAAAGCCTGGAGGATAGAAGATGGGGTACAGAATGCTAATGAGGAAAGTTTTAAAAAATATTCCACATGTCAAGCAAATTTAACCCTTCCACTAAGCCCTCCACATTTTCTCTGAAATTTTGCAGAAAGTGTAATTACAATATTTAAGGACATTGATTAAGTAAAAACCTGTTTCTTAGAATATAAATTCAACACAGAAAAACAAGAAAAACAAGACCACCTAGGCATTGAATGAAGTTAAACCATATCAACAACCATTTTTGCAAGAACGGAAAAGTGATATAATTCAGCCAAGTGGAAACAACAGGCAATGCAACACCAGAAATCGCATCAGATAATATCATGGTCAAACTTAAACCAAGATTGATGAGTGATGTTTAAGGCAAATCAGAACATCATGGTCTGAAAAAAAAAAAAAAGAAATTCACAGGTAAAAGCCATGACTTCAGGCTGAAAGCAAATACAATCTCAAGGCAGTCTAACCCCTTTTCTAAAAACACACCGTTGTTCAGGAAATCCTCAGTGCTAATGGACTGAAAATCAGACCCAATTTGAGGAGATGGAAAACTAGCTGTTCAAGTCAGTTTTGAAAATGCTGGTCCAAACCTTTTACTGTTTTTCTGAAGTGATGATCTGAAAAGATTCCAAACACTGAAATAAAGAGATTTAGATATTTTACACAAGCAGTTTTGCAAAATGGGATCTAGCACAGACGACAGAATTACCTGATGAGGTTCGATTATATCCACTGAAATATCATAGTAGAGACAGCTGCAATTTCTACTTTTCAAGACAGCACTGACTTCCTCGTTTAAGGTTCTCTGAAGCACATTACAGTCAGTCTCTATTATATTTAACTAAAGCTGACAACTGTAGCACTAAAGATACCCGCATATTATAGTCACAGGGGTTTTTGTGTGTAAGGACAATTTTCAAGCAATCAGAAGTTTAACAGAACAGATGTCTGAATTTTTGTGGTATATTGAATATCATAGGTGTTATTCACTGAGGAGATCCAATTCATATCTCACCCATTTTTGCCAATTTTACTTGCAAATTGCTGTAGGCAATTTAGAGTGCCAACCACCTCCCCTTCCAAAGGAAGATCTCTGTAAAAAGACAGAAGAATTTTTTGTTTCCTGTGCTATTATATAAAACATAACAATAACATGGTAAAATGAAAGAAGCCATGTGACCAGAGATGATAGAAAAGCAAAATGAAAACACAGTTCTACTTGAATAGAACTTAGGCCTGGAAGATCAGTCTCCAGGCAAAATGCTGCATAAAAAAAAGTAGGTATAAATGAAAACTACCATAAAAAGCATAAACATGTTAGTACAACTTTCTGCAAGGATTGCTGTGGAGATTACTTTTACTAACACAACTGATGCAAGCATTGCTATGGGATCACATAATGACATCGCATCATGTTTCATGGACTTCTCTTTCTGTACTGATAATACTATACAGCTGTAACCACAGAGGCACTGCAGTCCTAATAAGGTATCCTAATACCTATATCCAGCAATCCTAATAAGGTATCAAACCTTGTTAGAGTCCATCTATACTGGCATCTTGCATGAGAAAATGTTGCTAGTAAGAGCTAAAACAATCTTTGTGCACAGTTGCATTCAGTGCTGAATTTAGTCTGATCACATTAAGATGCAGCTTTCCCAACAAAGAACACTTTTGTGTGCATTATATTACCTATGCACTGTGGTTTGTATGAATAAAATCAGAAAAAGAGACAGGTTGTGTACTCTCTTAAGTTCAAATCAGAAAAGAAAATAAAAATTAGCAGCAGACTTTGCCACATGCCACCTGATGACCTCAAGCTTGAAAGAGCTTGGGAGAATTAGCAGCAGTAACTAGCTTAAACCCTCTAGCAAAAATTTAATATACCCCCTCCTATCTCAAAATTGCACAAAATATCTGGTTTCAAAAGCAAATAGCTATGATACAGCATTTACATTAACAGAGAACAAGCTTGAATTACATGTTCTAAAAAATTAACAAATAAGGAAAATTATCAATAGAGTCCTCATATGTTAGATAAACTTACTCCATATGAATTGCAGAAGTCTTAAATGTTCAATTAGCAATGAGTAACTTTCTAATGATTACGATATCATGCCATAAACTAGCTAATGGGTCCTCATGAGTGAAAAAGTTCACTGGAGCTATATACACATTAAGAAAATGAATGGAGACTGCGGCACCTGAATGAGTTTTGGAGTACCGCTTTCAAGAAATGTGGCACTACTTGGAGGAAATGACATTTTAAAAATAGTTATCACGGGTTTTTTTTTAGCCATCTACCTGCTTTATGAACATTCTGGTCCTGCAGTGGCACCGAAGAGGAGGGGAAAAGCCACTGGGTAAGCCGGAAGCATTCAGGACCATGACCATGCTCGCCCCGCAGAGCCCCGCCAGTGGGAGGCTGATCCCTTCCCCTGACCCTCGTCCAGCCCTCTGGAACAGGGCACAGATTTTCCCCTCACAAGGGTGCTTGATGGCACTTCACAAATCAAACCATGAAACTTGCAACAGGGTTGAGCTGGTCATGTCCAGAAGTGACCACACACAGCTCCGTCCATAGGATGAAAAGGGCATTGCTACAGGATCTAATTAGCAGCAGTGGTCAAATTAAAAAGATTGTCTGATGACTGGTTATAACATCATTACCTGCCTTAAATAGAAGAAATATCCCTTCAGCCCCTCCAAACACCTTGAAATGGGATATACTTCAGCTTTCCCAAGGGTTTGCTTAGTTGCAGCTCGACACAGGTGATGTGGACAGGATGCTTGAAGACTGGTACCCAGCGTTAGGCAGCCTCATCTATTGCCATTCTACTCTGGAAAAAGACTGCCGCGTTTTGTTCAATGGGACTTGTGAACCCTGTATTACATAGCTACTTTTAAGCATGCAGCTTGAAACAAAAGTGTGGTCACTCTGTCACCCTTATAAACTAAAGGACAGCAGGGGTAGCATATGCTTGAGTTTTTATTCTTTGCTTCAGAGGAACTCTTGCAAATACACACATGCTTTATTCCTCCCTCTTAAATATCTGTTCAAGATTATTTGTTGTGTTATGCTCATTATCCACCATTTTCCAAAAGTCACAACTCTCAAGAACAGTGTATTTAGAAACAACCTTCCAAAATATTCTGAATAAGTCTCTCCTTGAACACAGCATAATTTTCATCAAGCAGCACCCTAAGTATTAGAGAAAGGCAAAGAGATGCTCACATTCTATCTTATGGTCCAAGGAAATGCTGAACATATTGATAGATGTAGTAACAAATCCAGCTTTAAATAAGTGGAACATCCCAAATAATCGTGTTAAACTGCTTGTTTATTCTGGTAGGCAATAATAGGATTTAAACTCAGTGCTGCTGAAACTGTAGAACACACTTCAGTACCAGGGGAAGAAAACGTCATTACTACTCAATGCAAATCAAGGGAGATTATTTAATTAGGATCACTTGATCCTTTAAGCAAATAAAAAAACCTGAGTCTTTCCTTCTGCCTGCCTTCTTTCTGCCTCCCACCATCAACTCTTTGAATCATTTTGATCAAAAACATGGTTTAAATCCACATCATATGCTTTCACAACTCCTACTTTACACTTATTGGCCGTTTCTAAGCTTCTTCTAAAGAAAATAGGGGGCAATAATTTCTGACCGTATCTTCCAGAAATAGGTTCCTTGTTAACATTTAATCTTGCTTTCTCTTCTTTCCTATCTTCTCTATGGTCAATTATCTTGTTTTCTGCCCTGCTATTTCTTTTTCTAATCACAGCATTTTACAGCCTTGCTCCCAAGGCTATATTCCACATTGTTAAGATCTTGTTATATCTTCACATTGCAGGTATAGGAGCTTTTCAGAGTAGGTGCTGTGTCTTAGCCATTACAGTAAATTCAGTGCCTAGTACTTTGCACCTTTTGTCCTGTAAATTCTTGTCTTAAAATGACAACAATCTTCATAAGTTTTTTAGTCTTTAATGTCTTATGACTAACACAGTAACTAGTTATTGTGTCAATGCAGGTAAAGTATGTATAACAGTACCAGATATATTTTTTTACAGCTAAAACTACATACGAATTCCTGATTATCAGAAAATACTCACTGGATCTTCAAAGGAATACTACCTCAATACACAAACATAGGATTTCTGTAAGTCTTTTCATTTCTACCTGATTGTAATTGTTTATTTTCCTCTTATTCTTTTGCTTTCATGCTTAACTTCTGATCAATTCTGAGTAGTTGCTTTCATAATACTCTTTTCTCTCCTTTTCTTCTCTAGAAAGGAAAACAAATAATCCCAGAGGCCAAAATTTCTTTTCATGTTGTCTACATCACAGAATCAAAAAAGACCATTGCTTTGGTATGTATGAACACCTCTGTTGTATATCTGCGTTGAAGAACATATGATGGAGTTTGGCTTGGGAAAAAAAGATGAGTCCAGGTTTTGTGCAGTGTTGCTAAGACACTCAGTAAGATTTTAACCAAAGGATGCTTTTTAATAAGCATTGCAGTAACAGCACAGTGACTACCACCGGTTAGTACCATTATTTCCAGGCCGAGGAAATTATGCATACACTGAANATCACCTGAAAGGCAGACCAAAGTCAACAAACTTACTTAAACACATTTTTTAAAGTGAAAAAGAAAAGCAGGAATGAAAATGTTATAATACATCAGAAGAATTCAATATGGTGGAAGATAAAAAGCAAAAGAAGTGTTTGGTTCATGACCAGAGTTTTTATTGATTAAT
>VXAK01005038.1:0-26547 GCA_013399435.1 Arenaria interpres
GGTGTCTTTAAAAAAAGTACACGAGGCTTGGTTTATTAGAGTAGGGAATCTGTGTGACAAAGTAAATATAGT
Source organism: Arenaria interpres (assembly GCA_013399435.1). Classification (NCBI taxonomy): domain Eukaryota; kingdom Metazoa; phylum Chordata; class Aves; order Charadriiformes; family Scolopacidae; genus Arenaria; species Arenaria interpres. The sequence continues at coordinate 73 of VXAK01005038.1, forward strand.
GATTTTCAACCTAAAATACTCGTGGGTTATGCATTCTTTGTGTTTCCTATATTAACATAGAAAGGTAAAAAATACACTTGTAAATGAATTTCCTTTTGCAGGCGTTTGATGTACAGTAAAAATACGCTTTGAAATGCTGTATGAAAAGGCCTGGGAGCTTTTTCCTTTTCAAAGGAATTTTTGTTCTTTAAAATGTCAGAAATGTCAAGTTTTGCCTTTACTGTCTTGTCAGAGGATTCTTGAATAACTTCTAAAATGTTCATTTAAGTGATTTCTCAGGCAGCAGTTAATAAGGTGGCACTGCTGTGAATCCTGAAAGATTCTGGGGAAAAACCCCAGAAAAAATGTACATATAATTGTTCAGGCATCTAAATAGTCCCATTGTTTCAATGGGGTTATTTGCACCCAAAAATTTATTCCTGTCTACTTCCTGGATGGCGAACAAAGAGGTCTTCTAAAAAGCTTGTTTAAAAGCATGAAATATACTTGAAAACCAGAATTGTAAACAACCGGCTTCCTTTTGTGTTCAAATCTGCCACAAACTTGTCCATTGAGATCTCTGGCTTTGGAGAGAATCATAGTTTTATGACCTACGCCCTTTGACCAGGGATCCTGGTTTTTACTTGGGAGTTATACTTTGAGGATCAAGTTGAAAATTTTGAAGGGTAAAATGTTTCCATGAATTCTGCCTGTAAGGGGCGAATATTCCTAGGGCCTAGTGATATACAAATTGGTATAAGGAAGTACAAAGAGGTTCTTAACAGCGTTTAAATTTCTTTGATTTTTTTTCTATGGATTTCAAGAGTTTTTGTTCCTAATGTGCTGGGAACTGTAAGATTGGGACTGAACAGTAATGGAACGGAAGAATTTGTCAGTCTAAAATGAGACAAGCAGGCAGTAAGAAAGAAAACTTACTTTAGAGGTCTCTTCTTGCTATTAGATTGAACTGGGAAGCCAGATGCATTTGGGTACAAAGAGGTGTTTGATGAGAAACAATCAAGTTGACATACCTCTTGGTCTTCCTCTATTAGTTCTTATGTTTTAATATAAATGAAGACTGCACCAAGACTGAACTGGATCTTCCCGTGTAAAGGCTTATGGTTTTGAGGTTTTTTTGAGAACCTTGCAGTTGTCTTTTCTTTGCTGAACTGCACGACAGGATTTAAAAGATCAGAGTTTCTATAAGCTGGGTATGAAAAAAAGCTTATTTTTGTCTTTGCACTACAAATCCATGCATGGAATTTCCACGAGTAATGGCAACATTGTTTCAGGACACAGAAAAAATTATGAAACTGCTTTTTATACTAAATACAACTTTTTTTTTATCACTGTTTTGGTTTTGTCTCGAATTCAAAATGACTTTATAAATCAAAAGAGGAAACACTTATAAGGACTATATATCAAAAAATGTTAAATGGTGAATGTTAAATGCTAAATTGTAACAACAGACATAAAATGCACTATCTCTATAGGGACTGTGATTTTGGTTTAGTATTTTATTTATGTTGGTTAGGGCTTTGGGTTTTTATTATTAAGGTATAATGTTATTGTCAGTCAACACATAGCCTGAAATGATCAGTCATTTAATTACAGCTCTGACATTTGTTAACTTATCATAGTATTGATTGGTGCTTACCTTTTAGCTTGACATTTTTTTGAATATTTCCATAGAGAACTGATTTCAATGAATGTGCTAGTCTTCTTAAAAGTAAAATTGTCCTAGGATACTTTGAGCTAAATCAGAAGCTGTTTATGACAGAGTCATGGTACAGCTGCTGGAGATAAGCATTGAAAATCATGCTAGTGGGTTGGATTTTTTTAATATTCAGTCCTCCCAAGATTGTACAGTGAGTGTTTGGGAACATACACATCCCAGGAAACAAAATACGTGCTCAGTTGCTGGCCATAGGCCCTTAAGTATGGAAATATATGTTTAGGAGAGCCTTGAGTACCATATGGATTAAGGTTATAAAGTTATTTTTTATCATGTATGTAATTTTAAACATTCCAGTGAAGTATCATTGCTTTCTTTTAACTTTTGTTATTCTAAACCGATGCGGAAGCCCAGGAATGCAAGATGAACTTGCATCTGAATATCCTCAAATATCAGGAACGCCCTGAACCTCAAGCCTGTTTTGTATGTTTACAAATAACTCTTTACAGTGATGTATAAGGAAAGAAAGTCAGGATGCCTATCAGGACAAATTACTTACTGCTTTGTAGTTTCTGTAGTCAATGGCGCACACAGAGATGTGTATGATATAACTAGGCTTATATTGATGTAGTCTATTTATAACCTTATACTGCCCAGTACCTCCTTCACAGAAGGGCAGGACTGAGGAGGGCAGTTCTTAAAAATCCCGTGAGGCTCAAGCTCCAGGTTTTGCATTCACTACTCCAACATCACTTTTCCTGTGTAGGGACCCAGATAGATCCTGACCACTTCTGCTGTTGGCAATCTAGATCCTAATTCAGCAGTTGTATCTTGAGGCCCTGCGTAAAGGCATGGATAGAGTCTCCTGACTTGTGTTGCTGCTGTACAAATACTTGAAAGAATCCTTTAGGACGGAAGTAAAATAGCTTTTGAGTTTATAGCTAAGGCTCCATCTGTTCTGGAATACAGAATTCAGAAGACATCTGATCTCACTATGGATTTGATAAATTAATATTGCTCCCTTTTATTCCACATCATTGAAAAATGAGAGTCTACATATGTGTTTTTGAACATGTATTGCTACTGTGAAAAACAAGGACTTGATATTTGAAATATTGATACCTATTTCAGGTGGATATGTCCAAAATATCCAAGGTGCTTCATGAAGGCCTATTATAATTTACTTTTAAAATGTTGTGGGGTTTTTTAATATAAAATGAGTGTTTTAGGGGGCTATTCAGAAGGCAAAACTTCAGCCTACCAAACTAGGTCTCTCTCGCTACCCTCTATAGCAAGTAGAGGCTCAGGACCTTCAGAGGTGACGCACAGTGATTACTTTCTCTGATGACTATAAGGGGACTTAAAGCAGTGCAGCCTTGCAAGATTTAAGTAAATCCTTGTGAATACCTTATCACCAATACATGCCCAAATAAATTGGCACCATTTCACTTGGCCAGATCTTGTTTATTTTAGTCCTGCTAATGAGAGTACTTCAATTCTGTGTTGGAACTGAATTCTTGATTATGGCTAAAGGGTGGGTCTTCTTTGATTCACATAATGAATACTAATAGTATTTACTGTTCTAATACCTCTGGCAGATTGTATCCTTCTATATATGCTTTTTTATATATTTTTAAATAAATTTAGCCCATATCTATTAGCCTCAGTACTTGAAAAGATTAGATGATGACTTAAGTAGTTCTCCCCAAATCTTCTTTATAATGTGCTGATCAATTTTCGGATGAGAGACACAGTGCATTTGTAGCACTTCAGAAATATAAATAAAGTGAAACTAAAAACCTTATCAGAATGACTATTTCTTTGTTTAAGCTATCTCTTCAAGTCGAAGAAGTATGAAGGTTGTAGAATTACTGCTCTCTCTGTTAATACTGTTAACTGTTGGCACGTGCCCACCAAAGACTCCACTAAAGACGTGTTCTTGAGTCCTTCAAGGTTGTGTAGCTAGTGCAAATGTATTAGTTTGCATCTGTATACGTTGCAGTGTAGAAGGACCTGTAATGCCCATGAAGGTCATAATCCCCTGCTGATATAAATGAACTCCATTAAAAACAGTGGAGATATAGTGATTTGTTTCAACTGAGAATCTCCCCTTAGATATGTGCTCTTTTAACAGAAAATGTGACAGGAAAGATTTTCTGCACCTCTTTTTTGAGTCATTCAACTGATGTTGTTTGATTGTGTGTAAAATAGATAGGCCTCTATTACTGGCAATTCTCAGCATTTATTTTCAGGCTATGCAGTGTTAATTAAAAATACTTGTTTTCACTTAGTGGACTATTAATAACAATGTGACTTAGTGCTTCTAAAATGTTTCGTATGTGAAAAATGCATTGAAATGGGAGCTGGATATTGCTTGTAGTATCTTCACAAGGGAGCCATATAGTCATTATTACATATATTTTACAGAATAAAATTGTAGCTGAGTGCAGGAAAACTGAGAGAAAGGAGCAAGTTCAACTGCATGATTTATGAAATCCAGAGCCTAGAATAATGTGCACAGTTTTCCTCGCCCTTTTCTTAATTTACTCACTCTGTACAAGAATGAACTATTTCAGGATAGACTTGTTTGGTTTTAAGTACTGCAGTCATGAGAAGAGTGTTAATTGACAGGTAGATGCAGAGTATCACAAATACAGACGTGGTAGCTACATTACTGGAGAGTGGAATATAGTGTAGAGATGTTCAGATCATGTTTAGTTTCTCCGTGCCATTGTTTTAATACACACTTTTAAAATATTATATCTGATATTTTTCAGCTATTAAAAACTGTAATCATCTAGTGTAGATCTTGAACTGTTATTGTCATGTACATATTTGAGATGGAAGCCTGCAGAGGAATATAAACTTCAAGGAGTAATTCAGCATTCAGAGGAATTTGGGACCAATGGAGAATACCTTACAGAGCACGGACAGTGCGGTGCGAGGCCACTGATGTTTAAGACTACTCCCACAGTAGACTTCTGGTGAAGTGTCTTCCTGACTTTAATAGACTGTATTCACAATTTTGGTATATTTAAATCTTTATAAGAAGGATTTATGCAAACTATGATGTGTTTTTTTGAGTTTAAAATGTCTTTAAGGAAGGATGAAAGTCTGCAGTTATGAGATTACCCACATTCAGGACCTGTCCGCATTCTGCAGTCTAAAGCTGCATTTTAGAGTGTATTTAGTTCTTGGGGAAAGCACAAGGTGAAGAATAACGTCAATTACAGCTAGGTTTGCTTTCTAGACATTGACTATTGAGAATTACGTTAAGAATTTGCAACTAAAGTATTTTTTCCCTTGTTCACTGTTCAATATTTTTATGCCACTTGCTGAGTGAGGTTATTTCATATTAGCTGCCTCAAAGATTAAGGTTTGCTTAGAGGCAGTTGTATCATTAGTTGCCACCTTTGAAGTTACAGCTTACTAGAGAACTTCAAAACAAATCCCAATATTTTACATCGATTCTGTCTTCTTAGAGAAATAGGCTCTAAATATAAGCTTTTAGAGGATGTGCCAATGTGGAACTGCATCTTTGTCATCTGAAAATGCATAGGCATAATGCATAGGCATCCACAATGCTTTTGCTGGTCCTGTTTACCTAGCAGTTTAGAAGGGATCAATTTTGTTGTCAAGGCTGACAATAGCTTGCAAAACATAGTACAAGAGTCATTATTTACTTCAGTTCCTAATGCAGCATTGGTATGAGAAATGGTCACATTACTATGAAATAGAAAGTATCTACCTTTAGGGATTCCTTGAAGGTTTCGAGGTGAAGTTCAGATCTCTCTCCAAGACCTGTGTTTGATCATCTGTTCCCTTTGAAGACTGTAAGCAATTTAGAAACAGAAAGTAGTAGGAAAATTTCTAAACTACCCGGAATATATAAGCTCATTTTTTAAAAGTAATTGTTCCTTTCGGTTGATAGAGAATGTACTAATAATTTCAAGGCATTTACTATGTTACACTTTCACTTCTAATGTAAAATTTCTTTCCTGATCATCTCTAGTCTTTGCTTTAATATTAAGCTTATTGCTGTGTGTACAGATTAATGATCATTTTTTAGTAAGGAGGTAACTTGCTGAAGTATAATATATTGTGTAAAGCAAGGTTATATGCTTAGGTGCCTACCATGATATTACTACTTCTGTTTTCACTTGCATTTATTTTAGTATCATTTACAAAATAAGACAGTCATATTCATAATATAGACTTCCTAATGTACTGTAACTGAAGCCCAAATATTATGTTCAGTATACGTAGCTGTTTCTTTAATGTTTATGAGAACCTGGTCCTTTCCCTGGCAATGTAACGTGTACTTAGTTAAGACTTTGTGTAAAGACACTTCCATTATTTGTGGTTTCTTTTCTTTGAACCAGGGCAGTCCAAGGTAGTGACTAATGAATGATTGCTTTAGAGGAAGAACATTCATCAGACATACTGGATTTTCACATCGTTTCTGTACTAACATGATAAAGAGATTATTCAAAACAGCTAGTAGACACAGAACTATTATGGTAATATTGTATAGAAAAGTGCTGGGCAGTACAATAAAAGTGTTAACTACGCTTTTCAAATAGCTAATAATGATATAAGCACTTTGCTTATAAATAGAAATAAAAAGTTAAGATTGGAAAGTACACAACTGATTCTCTCAATAGCTCTCAAATATCGCAAGAGCTCAGTCTTCTCTTGATGCTGAGAATGAAGGCGCTGTTAAATAAAGAGATTGCCCATTCTCATTGACAATGTTTGCATTGCAATGTCTTGGACATTTTGAAGCTCACCCATTCTGTTTTACAGGAGTAAACCAATGAATGCTGCAGACAAAAGCACTACTGAACTGCATTGTGGCCATCTGAATTTATACATTTCTTGTCAAGAGATAGCACAATTTTTCATATTAATGTGGTGATAATGGATTGGCATAAATAATAATAATTATATTAATGTTGCTTCATAAGTAACCTCAGACTATAAAAAGAGTATTACATCAATTCAGAAGATAAAAGTGCTTAATTTCATTCCCAAATTCTGCTAGTAAAGCATATGTTTTGATTCAGCAGATTATGCTTAAAATCCCAAATTGGCATTCTGTGAATATTGTGGTAGAGGCTCCTAAAACGTATGCAAATTAAAAAAAATCCTGAAGCATGCACAATTTACCAAATGTTCTGATGAACTGAGGACACAGAGAACATGCTTCCTAAGAGATCACAAGTAACCATTACTGTGTTTTTTATCATATTTATTACAGACTGACAAGAAAGAGAGAAGTAACACCTTGAATGTTGCAATAGAGAGTATGTGCAAGAAGACAAGAGACCTCCGCAGACAGGTAAGCAACCTGGGGACTGAAAAGGTAGTAAAGGAGACTTGAAAGATATTTTTCTGAATTGTTATTTTCAGATTTTGTAGCACTGCATTTTGAAAATAAAGAATTATTCTATATTAAAATAATACTGAAGATAGTTACACTATTCCACAGAATATATATATACAAGTTTTCAAAACTGGGAAAAAACCCTACCAAAGGAAGCTGGCTGAATATATGTATGTACATAGACAAAACTCTGCATGTATACATATCTAAATATGTATTTGCTACAGAAATAGATCAGTAATGTACTTTGGACTTAAAAATTCATTTTATTTTTAATAAGCTTGAATTATTATTGGTTGTTGGAAAAGGTACCTTGAAGGGATCACTGGGCCATTATGTCTAGTTCTTTACACTTGTGAGAATTCATACAACAGAACCTGATCCACAGTTCACCCACCTGTTTTTTATCCCAGTATCCTAAAACTAATGTCAGACATGGACCAAAATCTGCAACATCAGAGCACTGAAGAAGGTCAGCAGTAGACATCAGCAGCTGTGTTTATATCCTCTCTCTGCAAGGAACATCTTTGATAAAAATTGCAAATTATGTTGAAAGTATATAACACACCAGTTTAGAAAGAGAGCTAGAAAGCCAGTAGTTTTCAGATAGGCTGCCCCAACCAAGTATATGAAAATTTATGGCTACACAGCACATGAGCACACACTACTTTCATCTCACCTCTACCTGTGGTTATTTATCAGCTCTCTGGTGGAAGAATACCCTGCCCAACAGTACAGTCCTACAAGCTGGCCTATGCTTCAAGATGATGAATAAATTCCTGCCTGTCTCCCATAATCAGCCAGGGGAAGCCTTGAAAGATGAGATGATTATCATATAAGTATAGAGTTTTCAACTAACTAGCTATCCGATTTCTCCTCACGTTACATCAAAAATATGTTTAGCTCAGTCACCTGGTGACTTGCATCACAAGCTCAGTGTGTCTACGAACTCTCCCATTCTGTCCTACAGTCTCTTCCATGAGTTAATTAAACTCTAGCTTATCACAGTTTACTGACTCTGTTACAGTGTTTAAAATTTGTTAACTAATTCAATTTCTGTGTGTTTATAAACCTTTATAAAGTGTCCAGTCTGAATGTATTCATGGCCAATTTATAGTCAATCTAGAACCAGTAGTTTTCTCTAAGCAGAGTAGCTCTATGGGTTCTTGACATTTTCCACTGGAAGGCATTTATGAGAACTATTTCATCTTCTTCCTCCAATTCTGTGTTCATACATGTAAATTACATAAGAATGGTTTTAGGAAGAGCACTTACCACATGTCTAATTCCTGATCTGGGAAGCATAAAATTGTGAGTTCTGTGCGTGCAGACATTGCAGTAGTCTTACTAGCTTTCACTTGCGAACATTCATTATTTTGTCAACACTTTTACTAAAAGCATGAAAATTGTTATTTGTTCTATTCTTACAGCTTTTATAAAACTTGTTTTCTTTCTTTGAATGATACTGTGTACCATAGCTGGAATTACATGAGGCACTCATAGTGGATTCGGGGCTATGGTGCGCACAATGTACTCCACTTTCAGTCAGTTGCTGGGATTGCCTCTGCAAAATTGGGGTTGAAGATGAAACCTTGTGAAGTTGTATTTTTGAAATCTCTTCAGTGTAGTGCACAATAACCAAAGCCATCATATAACTGCTGGCCCAGTCATCACCTCGTTGGGGGTTATGGCACGGGCCCCTGTGGAACATCTTTGTAGACCACAGTAAGTAAAGTGAAGGAAGGCTTGTATATGGGAAGACTTGAAGGCAAAAGTAGCCATCTCGAAAACAGTGTATTCTGGAAGTTGTAAAAATCTGTGGCTTTTCAAATGAAATGCTTTGTATTCACTTCAGGACCTTGGCCAGTACTTGTGGGGATTTTAAACTGTCCTGGTTTGTTTTGATTTTTCCTTGTATTGTGCCAGAGATGTGCATGTCAAGTCCATGTGTGCAGTTGTACCTAGATCTCCACTTCCCTGCCTAGTAGAGCGGTATGAATATTTAGGAAGGAACAGTCTATTCATTCCAATTTCTAATTCTGAGAAATTACCATACACGGTTCTTACCTCCCAGTTGTTTCCCAGTGTACCGTGAATGGACTGCACAGATATTTCTCCTACGGCTGTTCCATAATTTTGGTTGGTTGGGGCTTTTTGTAATTGTCATTCCTGATAATATTCTTGTATTTCTATTGCTTCTTCATCATGGATAGCTTTTTCTGAAAACAAAGAAGATTGCCTTCCCTCAATAATAGCTAATCTTTAGTTCTTCCGGGACTTTTGCCAGAGTAGTCCTGTGCAGCAAGAGGTGAACAGAGGCAAACACAGTTTTCTGTACTCATCAGGATACTGATGTTTAATAGTGTTGCAAACAGCTGCTGGGATTGTCTTCTCCACCCTCCACTGTTTGTTTTTGACAACCTTATGCCCCATGTTTTGTAAACGACATGTTTCTACTTTATTTTTTAATGCACTTTGATATCAAAACAAAAACTCTCCATGCTTCTACTTCTGTAACAGTTGGCTTAAAGGGTAAGAATAAGACCTTGGACCTTAAAAATAAAACAATTTGTCAGACATCTTCCTCCCTCTGCTTTCCTTCTTCTGATAGTGTCTCTTTCACTTAAAAATAGGAGAAAAAATTCAGTGATAGCACAATAACTTCCATAGTATTGCCTGCTAGCACTACTGGTGCTGTTTTGTGTTTATACGCCTCCCTATACGGCTGCTTAGCTTTTAGCATTTTGCTCTAGAGGTGGCCAGAGTCACAAACAGACTTACTGAGTTGCAGAAAAAATTATTGTTATGATTCAGATGAAGAGAAATAGATATTGCTTCAGATATTACTTTTTTCTTCTGTCTCTTTCTTTGTTCTACATTATGTTTCTTTGTTCTTTAATGTTACACAAGCCATCTTTTGAGTATCTCAGCTTCTTGTATTCCTTCACATAGCTGAAACAGGACCATAATTTTAAACTTGTTTGTATTCAGTGAAGACACAGCATTATCTTTTTTTTTTAGAAGAAGATGCATTTCACTGTTTAATTGCAAGATAGAGGATTTCTTAGAACAAAATAATAATGATAATTTATATGTGAAAGGTTAATTAAACTAAGGAAACCAGTAAAAAGCTATAGCAAAGAATTATGTGATGAGAGATAAAATTAGACTGTTAGTTTGAAAATTGGAAGCCTCAAGCTCACCACAAATGTGACTAAGGTCATTGCAGTCACTGCTCCTCAAATAATACATTAAGGCTGAAAAAGTCCTACAATCTGGGCTAGACAGAACGCAAAAATATTTATTTTGGAGATAATGAATCATCAGCCATGGAAATGGTTCCACAGCTTTTTGTTGCTGATTATTGTAAATTGAAATCTTGATGTTTAAACTGTGATTCCTCAAGGTCACATTCATGTAGTTAATGTTAAACAGGTGAATAGGTCTGTTTTCTTGAGTTAGGCTTTTCCAACACAGAAATTTTAACAGGTAGCTTGGCAGGACTTGGAAGATTTGTCTGTCCCATGTGCCTGGTGAGTCAGTGAGGCTGGCTTCAGATGGTGAGGCTATGCAAAAGCTAGTGGTGGAATTCATATCTAAATCTTAATAATCAACATATTTTTCTGGTATTATTTCTGCTGTGCATGTTAACTGCCCTACCTACAAGGACAGCAGCATCAAAAAATTGTGGGTTTTTTGCAGTTCTCCAGCTGTAGAAATCTTTACTTCTACTGAGTTTTCACATAGATACATTGGAGCAAAATGCTAAGTGAAAACACATCCTTTGGCAACAAACCTGTAAGCATGTAAGAACTTAAAAGCCTTTTGTATTCTTTTATCTTCCAATCAATATCTTTTATTGTAAAAATACTTTTTTTTGCAGTAGGAAATTCAGTGTAACTACTAATTTAGTTGCCTTGCATATATTGTCATGATTGGTGTATTTCTTGTACTGTTCTATGACTAAAATGAACAGTTGCCATGTGTAGATTTGTAACATGGAAAATAACTTCTTAGGTGAAGCAATGTCCCAATGATAAGCTTACATGTGACCTAATTTAAGAAAGATAATTTGTAGCAGAATGTTACACTTTAATAATTTAAGCAAGATGTTCAAGAACAATTAATTTAAATAGAGATGCACTTATCGTTCTTCTTGCCCTATTAATCCATTATCAGATGTCATAATCAGTAATCTCATTGATGTAACTACCATGAAGGCTACCATTTTTAAATTCAAACTGTATCATGGGTTTGCGAACAAGGCAGAAAATATTTGGGTAATTTTGCAATTATGGTAACATGATGTAGACGATTTTGTGAGTACAAACATAATTAAATTAATGTTTTGCTTGTAAAATAAATAAACTTCTACCATGGCATCTGGACTTCAAGGGAGAAAACCAAGGAGACATTAGGTTTGGTCTAACAGTGATTTTTCATGTGTGGAATCATTTAAGTAGTCTATTCTATTCATCAAAGAACATGAGTATTTGTTTGGCTCCCTTAATTTCAACAGAACTAGTAGATTTTAAGTGTTTTATGTATCTGCACTCACACATATAAACGTGCATATTTAGATAGTGGTATATTAAAATTGTCCCTAAAATTCGAGTTTTCTGTGTAATAGATAAATTGCAGCTGCAGTAGGTTTCAGACACATAATCCTGCAAATAATGCAGGAATGCAGTGTGCACATATTTATGTTATAAATACTAATAAATAGTCCAATTAGCAGGTACTAATGTAATGCTTTCTTTTGCAGCTCCGTAAAGCCATTATAGATCACATCTCAGACTCCTTCTTAGATACCACTGTTCCACTTTTAGTTCTCATAGAAGCTGCCAAAAATGGAAGAGATAAAGAAATAAAGGAATATGCTGCTATATTTCGAGAACACACCAGCAGGCTTGTGGAGGTATGTTTGGGGGAGTTGCACTTTTTTTGAATATATGTTGTAAGTGACTTGTCATTGCGTATTTCCTTTGCTGGCAGGTATCATAAAACAATTAAGCCTGGCATTTCAGGAAAAATATGGAAGTGGCCTAGGATAATAGTAAGCATACTACATTTTTTATATAATGGTATGCAGTAAGATAGTGGGTTTTGTGGTTTATATAGTATTTCATTCCATAAAAATTAAGTGGTGGGAAATTCTAATTTGAGAAATCAGTGTAAACCTTTCACAAAGGTATTGAGGGGGAACTTGATCAAATGTGTGATTCTAAGGAGAATTAGCTCAGAGTGTTCAGAATACTAGCACTCAAAGTACATAAGACACCATATTAGTCTTAGTTGTTTGCCAGCTTTCTCACTTTGAAAGTTTATCGCCTGTGTGATGATATGCTCAAGAGGCAATGGTGCTCTGACACACAGTTTAGAGCCATGAACCCTATCGGAGACTGAAAGCATGTTGGTGTATATGCCGAATAAATTCCCTTGCATACATTCTATACTCAGCATTCATTTCTAAAGGATATACTTCTTTATGGCTTACAAATGATATTTCTTTGTTGCTTAGAAACTTGTAGGTAGAATTGGGGAGAGATTTTCATTTGTTGGACAATCAGTCCTGCAAATGTGACTAAATATTCACCAACTTAAGCTCATTCAAACTGGAGCTTGAAACACTGCTGGAATATTGAAGTCATAGATTTTGCAGGAATATTATCTCAAGTGCCTGTGTTGCTAATGTTTGTGGGGTTTTTTAAGCTTTTAGTGCTTTTGTGTGCAGCAATGTAACAATGGGAAAAATCAATGAATTCACTCTGCGGCTGAAAATTTACTTAGGAAAACTACTTGGCTCAGAATGAATTCATTAATCTTGGGTGATCTACAGAAAATGAAAGACAAATAGGTAAACAGCTAAAGTAAAAGTAGAGTATTGCATTTATGTTTCATGGTTGTGTAGTTACAGAATAAATCTAGTTACTATTCTCAGATTTACAAGAGTGTCTCATTTTGACCATAATGCAAAATCAAATGAAAGGTAAAACACAAGCCAAAAGTTTTACAAGTTTTTTTTTTGATTTCTAATACTGTAGCTAAACCAGCCTGAAGTGGCTTGATTTTTAGAAAGGACAGGTGAGCTCTGAAGATCAGATAACTGAATTTGGAGTTGAGTCCAGGTCAGCTGAAATAATCAAGTCATTATTCAATTTAGATGTGAACCTAAGAATCCCATTTCATTTCCTTTCATGAGTTTGAATTTGTTTCCCAAATGCAAGGAATAGCTGGCCATCAGGGTAGGTTTGTGACTAAAGGGGCTAATGGCTGCACAGATACACTGCCTGGAAAATCTACAAAGAGGTGTAGCAGCTGCCTGTGAACATAAGACTGCTCAGAAGACAGCTATACTTATATATAAGATATAAGAAAGACTATAGCAAAGTTTTGCAATTCCAGCATAGTTACTACCTAGAAAGGGGAGGGGGAAGGGAAGTCGAATGTCTTTTTTCAGCATACACATTACTAGTCTATTTATCTATCAAAGAATTTACTTTTTTTGGTGAAACTTCCAATGTGTAAACATCGCCTGTCCCCTTTGGGACAACAGCCCAGCCTTTTGCTAGGGACGTGTTTCACAACATGGTGGTGTTTGCCAGCTGTAAGATTTTGGGTTGGATGACAAGTAAATTCAAGATCCAACCCTGTACAACATTTCCAGAGCTTACGAGAAAGTTGTCAAGCACCTTTGTATTTTAACAGAAGGTTCTTAGATGACAGTTATGATTTCCATCTTTTGAGGAGAGTCCTTCCGTTCCTTCCTTTGTTATTTATTTTCTTCACTGATATAAAAGCCAGCAAACAAATCCCCTTGCAACTTTCAGGTTATGAAATACATATCTGGAAAGCTATTCATGTATGTTATTGCAGAATTGGGCTTGATCTCTGCAAGTGGGAACAACTCAAGTCAAGCATTGAAGTGCAAGATCATGGGTGGTGTATACCTGGCTATGGAATACTAACAGAGACAGTAGTTGAAGATAAAGTATTTTAAAAGCTAAACAACTAAGAAAAAATTATTGCAAAAACCGGCATATGACAGTAACTGTACTAGAGAAGGCTGGTAGGTGAGATAGATGAGACATTGGACAATTGAAATGTTACTATAAAGGCAGTTTCACCGTTTTCATGTAGCTATGACATTCAAGGAGTTGGATGGATTGTGGGCACCAAATGATACAGCAAAGGCCAGGGATGTAAGCAAAGCAAGACTGCCCATATTGTTAAATACAAAATACCTTATTTATCAGAATGTATTTTGTCAGCTGCAAGTAGCCTTTATAGAACATAGTGAAGCTGCTTGCAAGCATTGAGACCTGAAAACCAGCTCAGATGCTAGCAATCCCTAGTTTTTGTCTTGGAGAGCAAAAAAAAAAAAAAGATGAATTTGATAATTTCAATTTAAAAATGGAGAAAGGACAACATATTGTAATAAAGAGATGATATTGCATTCTCAAAATAATCACTGAGCCATTGAATCAGCATAGTTTTATTACCTATTCCAATATGTCCTTTGTAAACATTAACATACACTGTTATTCTATGACTCTGTCAGTTGTAAATGATACTGTTGTTGCCATATTGATAAAACCATCAGTGTTTAATTTGCTTTCTGTGATATTTCACTTGATTGCAGAAATTTGCAAAATAAATTTCAGAATTGGGTCCAGAAAGACATGTATATTTGTGTAGTTAGATCTTCAGTTCACATAAAAATTGATTTTAGTATTGCAGCCAACAAGTTCAACAGTGATAGATAATGCAACAATTTTGATGTTACAGGATTAGGATGTAAGTCCATTTTTAAGTAAAACAAACCATTGATAATTGTGTTATTTCCAGTTGAAGCATTTACTTGTCCACTCAAATTAAAACATGTACTAACAATACTGCTCTCCTGCCCCTTGTACCCACCAGTATCATTTTACTTGTTATATTGATGCTTTTGTCTTTTTTCAAAGTTGAAAAAGTCAGGTAGGTGTTCTGATTTGTGATTCTGTTGGTCTTTTTTCAATTTAAAACCTTATTTACTCTGTTCACTCTTAACCAAAGATAAAAAATTCCCAAATATTTATCTTGCTTATATTAAGTGCCTACCTCTCCTTTGACTAAATGACTGGTTTAGTCTGGATGTCTAATTTCTAGATAGCTCAAGTGAGGTGAGATGAATTATACCTTGAGAGATGAGTGTTGGTCTGTTCTGAGACATACATTATGTTTCATTTTCTTATGCTCCGCATAGTGGGCTTTAATCAGGTGTATCCTAGTTTTCAGCGCATTTCTTGCCTCTCTTTTTTAAAGATCGAGAATGTTTGAATAGTAGGTTATGATATAGTTTTGTATATAAATACAGTAGACTGAGCTGGACATTATAAAAACAGAAGTTCATCTTCTCATAAAGCTTTCTCCAAGAATTAATTTGATATGGAAATTAGAAGTACTGCTTGAAATATCAAGAGAGATTTTCTCTGGTTTCTATTTCAATCTGAAAATGAAAACTTCTCAAATAGAAACAATAGTCTTGAGAAAGAACCTGCTTTTTTTTTTTCCTCTCTGAATATGAAATGTTAATTGAGCTAAGCTAAATTGCCTGCTACACTGACTTGCTGCTTGTATTGTAATTTAAGAAACAAACAGTATCCTTATAGGCCAGTGACCTTTGTAAATCAGCTTGAGGATTAATAGCTCTTTCAAATACCTCTCTTCTGAATTAGCATTTGGAAGTTGCAGTCTTTCCTTTAAAAATTTACTTAAGACTTAACAATGTAATACAGTTCAGAAGTATGTATATAAGTTCAGTGAAGTACAAAATATCAGTGGAATGGAAAGACTGAACAGCACAAAGATCTGGGGCAATGACGTTTACAAAGGGAGTAGTAACTGCAGGTAATACCTTCTTCTTTGTGTTTCTTATGCTTTCTCTCTCCTGAGTTTTACTAGGCTGCGCTCTGGCCCTAGAGGTTCTAGCTTCTGTTAAAAAATGCATGCACTTGGGATGTTAGCCACAACTTACCAGGAATGTTAGTTGGTGCTTTGTGAACAGCGCTAGTATTCAAAACACTCAAACAGTGGCAAAATATTTGAGATACCTTGGCTAACATCTTTGCATTATTATAGCTGCACAATAATTGCACAAAACAGAATCTCTTAATTGTAAATGTGAATAGTATCTTCAGATATATGGAGGAAGTGAAATAGTCCTAGTTACACAGTAAAAGACTCCAAAAACCAAACATTAAAATGCCCACTTTGGCTATTATATTGAACACTTCCCATATATGAAATGGATCCTCAGCAGCTGAAGTATTTTCATGAGTACCAAAGGTCACATTAAACATTCTTCAAATGGAGGTTATTCCAGGCTACAGTGTTTTATATTGCTCATATACTCCTCAAATATTCCTAAGTCTGAATATTGATTTTGTGACATTGAAAAACTAGGATGTATTGCAGAATGAAAAAAGCAGACAGATTTGGGTTAAGAATCTGTCTGTACTCTATGTCTTTGTTTGTGAGCCTTGGTGAAAATAAATTCCGAAATGATACGCTTAAGTTAGAAAATCCCTGCTATTAATTGGAATTCCTTATTAGAATGCAACAATTTTAATGAAAATATTTCAAAAAATGAAAATTAACTTCTTTAAGATTTCACACATTTAGGCTTTGCTTTGAAGTGCCTTTTCATTTAAAATGTTACAATGAAATTGAAAAACTAATATTTGATTATATGGAAACTTTTTCAAACAGTCTTCTAGGAAATCTCAAAATTAGCTCTGAATATAAATATTTAAAATTATGAAAATGATGACAAAGTAACAATGAAAAGCCTTAGGGGGCTTGGCTCTACTTTACAGTCCCTTGTAAGAGATGGCTGGTTTTAGTAAATATAGTGTTCTGGCCTGTGGTTCACTTCTACCAAAGACCGAAACAAATTCTGATATTAGAATCATAGAATTGTCTAGGTTGGAAGGCACATTATGTAAAAATGAAGAAAAGATAGGTAAAAAGGAAGACTGAAATGTCACATCTTTTTTCTAAGGAAAAAATCAGGTCCTCTGTAACTACAAATTTCTTGTTTGGGAAGGCTGACAGGCTGTTCTCCTGAGCTGATCTATCAAAGAGATGTAATGCTTTCTGAGAGGAGGAGTGATAGGCTGGGTGAACTTGAGATTAAAAAAGGAATGTGATGGGAGCAGGGAAGAATCTTCTGATTATCTGTTCTTTTGGCACAGATGCAAATCTCCTACTGCAGTGTTTAAAGGTCAACTGTACCAAGCAGAGGCTGAGAGGTCTAATAGAAATGGAGGCGATGATGAAGTGAACTTTGTGTTCTTCATCTCTTCTCTCCGTACACGAATATATCATGTTCTCGGTAGTTTGATCTAATAACACCGACCTCAGATCAACCACTCTGATACATAAACTTGAGGGTTTAATCTATTGTCTAATTCCTGCCCTTTTGTTTTTCAGTTTTGACTGTATTCCAGTATCACAATGCTGGCTTCTAGGAATTAGAGTTTCTAAGGTTGAATCTGTTACAACAGGCAGTACATATATTTAAGTACATCAGTGTTGCAATGTGTTAATATAGAACAGCTAAGGTGTGCAGGACATTGTGTTGTTAAAAAAACAAGTTTGCCAGTTAATATGAAGATTTCCAGTGCAGAAAATCCAGCACAGCTACTAAAAGTGAATTCTCCCTAAGAAATCATTATTTAAAAATAAAGTTAAAATATGTAAAAGAGAAAAACCTTGGGTTATAAAAATATATAGAGACAAATAAATTGTTTTGTCACTTTGTAGTTGAATGAGATACAAGGTGCATAGGAACAAACTACAGAAATACTGACAGAATTTTGAAGTTAATTTACTTTATGAAAAAAAAATTATTAAGATCTTGGATAAAATAACTTGCTGGCTGTTGTTATTTCAGCTACTTATAAAACTGGTTTTTAAAATGATGAGACTGATGTCCTGAATATGTTGGGAAAACTTTGCTTCACATCTTATAATTTGGGTCCAGGCACTCCTTGCTCAATGTAGGGCTCCTGGCCCCTTGCCTGGGGAGGCTGTCTCTGTCTCTGCATAGTAGAGCACAACAAGGATAAGGGAAATTCATTTAAACCACCTTCACTGGAGGTTCATAGCTTTTTGCCACTTTAACACAAGCGAGCTATTGTGTGTGGCATGACTGCAGTCTGGGATTGACACCTTTATTATTTGAAATTTAAGTATAAATATTTTTTTAGTTTGCTTGTTTAGAGCCTTTCCTATTTACCTAAGAGCTGGACCCAGAAAATGTTTGAACTAATATGAGTCAAACTCATGGAATTGCTCATCCTTCACAGAAACTAAGTTCATCTAACATAGCATTTATTTAATTTGTGTTTCAATAGCACTCTGGAGACTCCATGAAATATCTGGGTCCCTAGATTTTGGGAAGTAGATGAGACAGATAAACTGTAGGAGACAGAAAGGGAGAATGAATCTGTCACGGGGATCAATGATGGAGCCTGGAATAAAAGAGAGATAAGTGAATTTAGCTAACTCAAAATCAGTCACCATTAAATTCAGTTAAGAATGTCCATGTAGGGGTTTATCTGAATTAATCACTTCTATTCAGAAAGCAATTAATTGTTGCAATTTATACAAAGAAATTGAGGTTTGAGATATACATAGATATAAAAATTCTTCTTCATTCAATACTATTACAATTATAATGCAATTTTGGCAAACAATATGGAAGAACTTACATATGGCACAAATGAAATTTTTCAGGATTAAAGATGTTAATCAAAATATTTGCAAAACCCAGCACAGTGGAAATAGTAGTAAGCATTTGGTAGTCAAAATGAATCTATCTTGACAATAACTTAATAAGTATGCTGCAAGAAAACTCTTCCTTTCTCTCAAGCAAAACACAGGACCACAGGCTCTTGAACTAAAGCTTTCTACATCTGCCTCTTGTGGAAAACAGCTCTGCCAAAAGTCAGTTTCATCACAGAACCTGCAAATTAATCATGATAAGTTGCTTATCATTTTCTGTAAAAACAGTAAATATTTCTCTTCAAGTGCAACATGAAAATTCTCACTACTTCAACCTGTTTTATTTTAAATATACTGACCCAGAAAATTGGGTTCTGAGAGCAACTCACCACACTTCTGAAAGATGCAGGCAAAAAACCCCTCAAAAAATCATCTCACTCCTATGCTTTCCTGAGTCTAGTCTACAACAACCAACCTTCAAGCAGCCTGCGACATCTGTTATTTTAACCTCTGAACATCCAGTACATAAGGACTACATTCCTTCACATTACTTTTCTTTTACGCACAGCTAAGGATCATAGGAAAAAAACTATCTGAACTCTGAAAGCCAACAAACCCCCTAGATTTGCCACCCAAGGTAACATTTACATGGTTTCCTGGTAGGTAGCAACTTAATTTTAAATGGAATTTAGCAGTCTGTTAATGAATTTTGCTTTACTTATTCAAGTACTGCATATACAAAGTACTGTCAGCTGGAAGATTCTGATTTCTTTTTGTCAGCTTCAAAGAAAATGGGGAATTGAGTATTCTCAGCACTGCACCCATTTCTATGGGTTTTCATCCCAGACTGGTGAACCCTAAATAAAAATAACATTCTAATGGTTTGTATCTAGTTCTTTAGCATTGAAAAACACAGCTTCTGAGAGTGGCAAAATTCCACAGCAACTGCATGTGTAAAGATCAAACTAACAGATTACTGGAGCATCGTTACTAACTTTCAGAACACCAGAAGAGAGCAGAATTTATTATTAGGAGCATAATCAGAAGATGAGAAACCCGAATCCAGTTACGTAGAAGTTTTTAGTTTCAGACAGTTCAATGTGAAGGAATTTCATCTCCAAACATAAGATCCAAGCCTAGGGCTTGTCATTTTGTTGCTGGCACTTTTCTTGTTGCTGTTCTTCTTTAACCCATAATATACTATCAGTGGTATCATCATATAATCACATCTGTGTCAAGATGGCAATTGAAGACCCCAAGTTGGAGAATGTATCATCATCCCTGTTTTTTGCATTACAGTTTATCTTCTATTAGTCATGTACATAAACTTACATGGCAGCTGTTACTAGGATGCAGGATTCTGTTGTACAATGTGATCTACAGACACAGAACTTAAATGTGGTTTTCTGCTTGAAAGAGCATATATCTTAAGTATGAAACATGAAGCAGTTAGCATACAGAGAGATATCTGTCAGCAGACTAGGAGGACATTTGCTGTAAATAAGATGAGCGCTTTTAAGCACGATCAATATTTATGAGAGGGGAGTAGATTTCACTAATTTATAAAATCAGTCTATCCTTGACAAATTAATTCTACTCTCTTATCGTGCACATTTTTAATTTTTTTTCTCCTATTTAGCTAGTTAACACAATGTGGTGTGATTCATAATTCCCATTCAGCACTCCCCCGGTTTTGTCTGACTGTTTCACTTTCAAGAGAGAGCCATGTGCAGCCAGCCCGTTCAGGCAGAGTTTAGTTAAACGGCAGTTTAGTTAACGTGAAATCTGGGTGGTGAAGGTTCCTTGCATGTAGGTTCCTCATTGCTGCAGTTCAAAGATCTAAATCCAAAGATCTTAGTGGATCCTTTTTAACAATCCAGCTGCTGACTTTGCCACTTTTAGCAAATCTGTGATTAGATAGGTCTGTAGCATGCTATACCAGGTGAACTACAAAACCAAAAAATATACTTTTTCATTTTACTTACAGATCATTTTTTTCTGCAGCTATTTTAAAATCAAACTTTTAATGTCTGAAAGACAAATTTAATGCCAGTAAGCCCAAGAGTTAGGTCTAAACCCCTGCGTTCCCATTTCAGCTAGAATTCGTTTCTGTGCTGAACAGTCCAAGAGTCCTCCAGCAAACTGACCTGCTTGTCGAGATGATGTGAGAGCTGTCAGTATCAGCATAGACAGCCTTACTGGCTACAGCCCACAAACCCTCTGTTGTCAGGTGTTGCTCTAGTTGGTTGGTTGTTGGAAGCCTAAAGATGGTAATGGCATTTGTTGGGGGTGTGCGGAATTATTTCTAAAATGAAAGGCAGCACAGGAAAAATGTACAAATGCTTTAAATTCTAATAGAAGCAGCCTGGCAACAGTGATGGAGAGGTGGCAGGCAGATGGAAGGAGGCTTTTAAAGACAGGTAACTTGGTGGTGGTGTATTGGAGCTGGTAGATAGATGCTTAATGGAGAGCTAATGTGGTCAAAATAGTGAATTAAGAACATTAATTTAATAAAATGAGCTTAAAGTCAAGCATGTACTTCTAAGCATATGTAAACTTTAAGTCTTTGAAGCTTGCTATTTTGGGCCTCACAGAGTTTGAGTTTCTTGCAGCAAGTCCTGAATTCATAATGTGAGAATTTTTGCACCTTTATGTAATTAATCAAATAAGGCCCAACTTTCCTATTACTGATTGAGCTTGAGGTGATAAATGGTGACATTTTCATTAATCCTCTTAATCACAGCCTTTATTGCATAAGTGTGAAGCAAGGGAACAAAAGATAAACAACCCAAAGATTTATCAGACTTCCTATGTCTGAGGGGCATATTTCAGCAGCTACAAATGTCAGACACCTAGTATGGTGAGGCAGGGTGCACTGTAAGTTTTGTGAGCTCCAAAAGATAAATTGTTGTGGTTCAACAAGGACTCCTTATCCTAATACACCTGGTTAACACTTTTGCTGTTGACACTAGTACAGTGGCAGTGACTTTTTTCTTGGATTACTGCACAAACCAGACTTAGAACTTCCTCAGAATATTAGAAATGGTGATAATTGTGATTCCATTGTACGCTTCCAACATAGGTTTGATAGTACTGATCTGTAATGAGCTAGCCACCTATAAAAGAATAATCCTGAAGGTGCTAAAAAATGCACACATCATCAAAATGGTAACATTGGTTTTTCTAAAGCTTGTGCTTCTTAAATACCAAGTATCTCTCTGTGTGTGTACTTGTTAGGTTTTTTTGTTGTTGTTGTTATTGGTTTTTGTTTTGTTTTATTTTCCCTTGGAACATGGATGCTGTGATATCTGGTGAAGGAAGAGGTTTATTCCTGTCGGTGGAGATGCTGAATATTCTTTGTTCTATGGAATCCTCTATGCAAGCCTTAGATGTGCTTCTCTGAGAGGCTGCTATCCTTCTGTCAAACAATCTGGTCCCTACTGGGTCAAATTGGCCAATGGGATCTCAAGTTCTTGAGGACACACAAACATATCTGTATGTATAACATATGTGTGTATACATATGCATGTATGCATAGATAATAGGTTTGCATTAATCTCAGCTCTTTTGGAAAGCAGATTTCTAGCCTAAAACATGAGGTTTTGTTCTAAGTTGTTATTCTCTAGGCTAGGAGAACTCAAGAGGCATATGGATGACAGGGACGTGATTAGAGACAGCCAACATGGCTTCACAAAGGGCCAATCTTGTCCTAATCTGGTGGCCGTCTACGATGAGTGACTGTGCATTCTGTGAGAGTGACTAAACATTCTATGACTTAAGAGTATTTTGTGGAGGATCAGGCAACACGTTTACTGAACCACTTTTCCAGGAATCTTTCTGGGTATTTTACCACTGCCAAGTGTCTTTTGAACCACTAATTTTCCCTCAATGCCAGGGTGATTCTTTTTTACAGGACTGTACTTAATAATGTGAATTCTTAAATACATTGAAATAACTGAGAAATGTTCTTGTTGTGAAATGCATTTTGTGCACAATGCTTATAGAAGGTAGCTAATGTCTTGTATTTGAGGCAAGAAAACAAAATGTGGGACAAGTCCTTTCGTAATACAGACTAAACACCATAAATAAAATTAAGAGGAGTGGCTGAACTCTCCTTAAAAAAAAAAAAAAACAACAAGGAAAGTATCAAGAGAACACACTATGGGAAGTCACGGACTAGAATTTCTGATCACAAGGAAGCCAAGTGATCTTTGTTTAACAAGAAAGTTGGGTGGTTTTTTTGACAACTTGGCTGAGACAAAAGGCACATATTGTTAGGTATTTCCCTTTGGTGTAATCCATCCTCTGCAGAAGCTCTTGAAAAGAAACTGAAAAACAAAATCAAGCAATATGCAATGTCAACATTCCAAGGAGATCACATTGCTCACATCTTAGCATCATTATATGAAACTACTTCTTAATAACTGGTAGCCTAGTATTCAAAATATGGAGTTCATAATAAATTTCTAAAACTTTCTTCTAAAAAACACAGGCTGGTCTTGCTAGACACAAGGAACCTCCTCACTAGACTCAGTAGGACGGAAGAATCTAGGCATGTTTTCTCATAATGAACTGTCCACAGTCACAACACTATCAGCTTTCTTTTACCCCGCCATCCAGTAAAAGCATGGACAGATGGACGGGGGTAGCCATATCCCACATGCTTCTGTGATGGGAAGTTCAGATCACCATTCAGAGTTTTAGCTTAATTAACATGTACCCTGTCAGCTGTTTATGAGGAATCATTTATAGGTTATTATTCTAGACTTCCTTGCACACTTTGAAATGTATTGCTGACTCCTGCATCTCTTACTCTGCTGTTGGATGTCTGTCTGCTGTGCATTAGGATTGTTTCTGTGCATTGCTTTACAGTGATTAGTAGTGAATTCATTTGCCCTTTTTCAAGGCCAGTGTACTATAAACAAGATATAGTCCACATAGGAGTTTTGTCAGTGAATGTAGTAGGATCACAATTCTGCACTTTGAATTCTACCCACTTGCTTACAGGTGAGCCCACGCGATGCCTCGGACTGTATTGCAATCTGCGTTTTGGAAATCTGGATGATTTTATATATCTAAGTTTTGGTTGCAAGGCTTATAAATGGTTTTACGTGTTTTCCTTTGTGATCGATTTTCCCTTTCCTTAGACCAGAGATCACATTGCAAAGGGGAGTCGAGGATTTCTTATAAAATGTTTTATGAACCTTTAAACTCAATTAACATGAAATAAAGACTTCTGCTGACAGAGGAACATTTGACATTAGTACAGCATTTGTTCCATATAGAGTACAGTAGCGAGGAGGCGACCTCTAGCTCCCTGCAACTGGAATTCCCCATCTCCAGATGGCTTTCACAGCAGCCGCAGGAATGCAGCTCCAGTCACAAAGAGAAGAAAAAATAATAAACCTGCGAAAAATTACTTAGCTATTCATTTAAGGGTTAAAGGCAGTGTAAAAAATGAATGAGAGGATTAAGTATATTTTTACAAGATATTTGAAACGTAGCCTATGGTGAATGCATAAGAATGTACCGTAATGCATTAACGATATAATGCAATGTGTAAGAGCATCTATTATGCACCTGTGGTGCAATTAGATTTTTACCACCAGAGCAGTGTAGCATTTATTTTGCTTTACAGACAACTTGGTTATGTAGTACACATACATGTAGGTACTTCATTCTGAGGGAATAATGGATTGCTTTGTAGCCGCTGCAAATACAATTGGCTTGGGCGTTTCAGAAAAGGCTTCCTAAGTGTGTCTACAGCTTTAAATTTCGATTTAAAATTTCCATTCACTTCATATGGAAAACATTTTTTTTAATAGAGTTAGCCCAAACCCTGACCTCCTGCCTGTCCTGTATGGTTAGTTAATACTGAGTGGGAGGAAAACAAAACCACCGGCAACAGGAAATCGGGGGCGTTTAAAAATGTCCCTTCACGAAGCTCCCCTTTTCATGAAAAGGCTCTTTTAAGCTTTCCGGGCACGGGGCCTTCTGCCAGGGCCGGGCGCTGCCGTGCTCCGAACCGCGACCCCTCTCTTGCCGGCGGGGGCCCGTCCCTCACACAGGCCGCCATTTCGGCGCTGCCGGCTCCGGACGCGTAGTCCCGGCAGCGGCAGCGCCTCACAGGGCGGGGAGCGCGCTGGCCCGGGCCGCTCCGCGCCGCGCCGCGCGCCCCCCGCGCAGGGCCCCGCCCCGCCCCGCCGGTTCTGGAAGGTTCCAGCGCCCGCCTGGTGACGTGAGGTGCGGGCGGTGGGTCCTGCCCGGCGGAGGGTGGACTGTTCGGTTTGCACGTTTATCGAGGATTTAGCGGAGATCCCCAAACATGCGTTTTAGTTTTCTGGAAGGAGAATCGCGCTGTTCTGGACTTTTCCAAGTGCTGAGGGGGAAAACTGCGCGGACGGGCCTGGGGCTACGCGGAGCGTGCAGGGCAGGTGGGTCAGGCCGCTAAAAAGTAGTAATGGCCGTGGTTTTGATTTAAAGTTGTCAACGTTAAGAGGTGTTTTCTAAGCAGCAAGCTTGACGGACGTTGTTTTAGACCTAAATTTATCCAGCGTAAAATTTAAAATACCAGTCTGTGAGGCAGTGATAGAAAGCTACATTAAGAAACATTTTTTCTCCTAGGCTGCCAAATTTTGAGTTCCTCGAGTTGGAATGTTTGGCTTNGCATTTGTTCCATATAGAGTACAGTAGCGAGGAGGCGACCTCTAGCTCCCTGCAACTGGAATTCCCCATCTCCAGATGGCTTTCACAGCAGCCGCAGGAATGCAGCTCCAGTCACAAAGAGAAGAAAAAATAATAAACCTGCGAAAAATTACTTAGCTATTCATTTAAGGGTTAAAGGCAGTGTAAAAAATGAATGAGAGGATTAAGTATATTTTTACAAGATATTTGAAACGTAGCCTATGGTGAATGCATAAGAATGTACCGTAATGCATTAACGATATAATGCAATGTGTAAGAGCATCTATTATGCACCTGTGGTGCAATTAGATTTTTACCACCAGAGCAGTGTAGCATTTATTTTGCTTTACAGACAACTTGGTTATGTAGTACACATACATGTAGGTACTTCATTCTGAGGGAATAATGGATTGCTTTGTAGCCGCTGCAAATACAATTGGCTTGGGCGTTTCAGAAAAGGCTTCCTAAGTGTGTCTACAGCTTTAAATTTCGATTTAAAATTTCCATTCACTTCATATGGAAAACATTTTTTTTAATAGAGTTAGCCCAAACCCTGACCTCCTGCCTGTCCTGTATGGTTAGTTAATACTGAGTGGGAGGAAAACAAAACCACCGGCAACAGGAAATCGGGGGCGTTTAAAAATGTCCCTTCACGAAGCTCCCCTTTTCATGAAAAGGCTCTTTTAAGCTTTCCGGGCACGGGGCCTTCTGCCAGGGCCGGGCGCTGCCGTGCTCCGAACCGCGACCCCTCTCTTGCCGGCGGGGGCCCGTCCCTCACACAGGCCGCCATTTCGGCGCTGCCGGCTCCGGACGCGTAGTCCCGGCAGCGGCAGCGCCTCACAGGGCGGGGAGCGCGCTGGCCCGGGCCGCTCCGCGCCGCGCCGCGCGCCCCCCGTGCAGGGCCCCGCCCCGCCGGTTCTGGAAGGTTCCAGCGCCCGCCTGGTGACGTGAGGTGCGGGCGGTAGGTCCTGCTCGGCGG
>VXAK01005038.1:31335-48355 GCA_013399435.1 Arenaria interpres
TTCAGTGTAAGTTGCACTGATACGACTGTTTCAGTAGAAAATTGTACCAGTAATTAATACAATGATCTGTGGATAGCTCAGGGAATAAATCATCCTGTATTTCATTACCACAAAACAAGGTAAATGTTACTTGATCTTTAAGGTTTTAAAAGTAAGTTTAAAAATAAAATTTAAAAGCTGGATGTGGTTTGAAGGACTTTGAAAAATTAACAGGCATGATCACAAGCATTCTAGCTGAAGCTCTAGGATTTTTTGAGATTTCCTGATGTTACCTCAACACCGTTCTGCAGCTGTTATGTGGTGAAGGTAAATTTGGGAGAGGTCCTTAGACTTCTTACTGTCACCCCTTTCCGCGTCTCCTT
This sequence comes from Arenaria interpres, assembly GCA_013399435.1. NCBI lineage: Eukaryota > Metazoa > Chordata > Aves > Charadriiformes > Scolopacidae > Arenaria > Arenaria interpres. Next base: position 31,698 of record VXAK01005038.1, read on the forward strand.
CTCCCCCTCCCCCCTGCCATTTTCTTGTTCAGATATGTTCTTTGACAAATTAATTTCCCCAAATAAAAGTGGCTTTCTAGCAGAGGTGTTTTGGTAAGTGTGAGAGTCTGGGGATGAATACTTGCTTACAAAACTGTCTGTCTGTTTATTTAAGGTTGCGAATCTTGCTTGTTCATTGTCAACAAATGAAGATGGAATGAAAATTGTCCAAATGGCAGCTAATCACATAGAGACTTTGTGTCCACAGGTATGACTTTTTTAATTAATTCCCATTACAGTGCACTGAGCATACACTGTATTTTTGTCACAAAACATAGATGTTCAGTCATGCTTCTTCAGTCTAAATGTACATTCCATTTAGTCAGCTTAGTGTGGTAATCAGAGACCAAATGATAAATCAAAGCCAAATACTCAGTTAATTTATTGTTCTTTTAGTGGTTAATGTAGGAATCGTTAATAGTCTGTATTGATTGAGAGTTTTAAAAAGCTGTAAAAATTGCAATTGAAGAAACATGCTGCCCTGTTTCTGAAATTAAACCTGATTGAATGAACAGTGTAACAGGATACGCAAATTGGGAGTGTTTTTACTCTTAGAAAGCAATACATATGTTGACCTTTAACTTGAAATATTATTACCACTTGATTTGGGGTTTGTGTATGTGGGTGTTAAAGTATGAATTCTTCTGATTGTCACAAATTCAAAAGCTTGAGCTTTTGTCTTAAGCAAATGAGTGAAAACCAGCACGGTTACAGGTAATTATTTGGTACTTAATATCTTACTAAAAGTGTATTTGCACTCTATTTGTCACATTCAGAATTACAGAGATGTAAGACCTTCTGCAATTCCATCTGTTTATAGCAAAAATTTTACTGATCTGTGTGAATCTGATCTTAGTGTTTGAGCCTTGAGGCTGTATAATTTCAGGATTCTTAGTTCTTTGAAGACACTGTAGTTTAGACAGTGGCCTAAATATTTGTACCATTCTGTGTGTTTGAATGCTGGATGTAGTTGAAATAGAAGGTGGAGTAAATATTAATGGTATGTTCAATTACAAGCTTGACAAGTCCATTTTATGCCTGTTGAATAAATGCAAGACTTGGGGAAAAACAAACTTCTGTGAAGAAAGTGTTCTGAAAATACCACCGATCAGTGTTTTCTCTTCAATCATTCAGTTTCAAAGTGTTTTTGTAACTTACAGTTCCGTGTTTAACATCCTACTCTATTTGATTTAATATGTTACCGGTTTTTAAGAAGATTGCTGACTTGTAAGACGAATTCATGAACAGTTTCTTCCAGCTTGTTTCTCCAGGGGCACAAGTGCACCTTCGTAATACATTATTGAGCAACCAGATGTAGCTTTTTAATTGAAAATCTACACTTCCACTATTGCATCTGATACCAGAAACTCCTGAAATCTAATTTTGACTAAAATATTGATTTTCTCCACAGCCATTTAAGTTGCTAGGGTTTTAATTTCCTATAGTAAAATGGAAGTTTCTTGTTTCATTTTTTTTCCTTTTTTTTTAACCTTGAGGTAAAACAGTTGTGAATTTAGTTGCTGATTATAGATTTGTCTAAACAGAGAATGTGGTATGCACGTGATAAGATTATATTACTATTAATGGTGTGTTTATTGTGCAGGATTTGCTGCTTTCTTAGATAAGGACCATTCCCTGCAAAAGCAATTGGCATTTCACCTAAGTAAGAAACAACAGAATAAGGCTCCTGCATTTTTCAGTAAATCAGATCATGCCGTATCATTTAAAAATCCTCCACAGGGAAAATAATTATCTCTTAAGATCCCTGCAGGGTATATCAATTAGAGTTTGAAATGGGGAAATTTGCATGTAGAACTTCCCAGTGTTCTTAAAACATTAGATTGAACAAGGGGATTTTATGTGCTCTGAAAAATATCTTTCTAGAAGAGAACCAGTGGTTTAGGTTGAAATCTGAAATGGTTGAAATAAAACAGGAAAAAAAAACCAACCCAAAACCCCACACTCCAAACACACCAACCAAAAAACTAGCAACAATACCAACACCTACAGAAAACACCTTGGAATCTTGGGATTTCTGCAGATTTGACCAGCAGAACCTCCCATTTAGCACTGGGGAAAAGAGCAGATACGGAATTGGCAAACCCTGGAGGAAAACCTTTTATTTGTTAGACTTCATAGACATGCTTATGTTGTATTAATTATACAATACTATAGTTAAAATGTGGAGGGTTGATTCTGAACTCTTGACCATATTTTTTTTCTCAAGTGAGATTATTAGCAAGTATTTTATCTGTTTAATAAATGAAATAAACTATGAATGTATTTTAGAACTGATATGAAACACATAATGCCTGTTCCTGAAATTGCATGAATACTTCATGAGAAATTAATTTTAATAATACTTAATGTTAATAATAATGAATAAAGAAATAGAGAGCTGCTAGCATATGTTTTAATGAAGAAAGAATTATTTCTGTTCATGTTACTAGCTTTTGGTTGGGAGAGTTTTCTTGAGTGTTAACAGGTGGGTAAAATCTACAATGTCACTTGGTGGGTAAAATCTAAAATGTCACTTGGTCTATGTGGAAATTCACGTTACATTCCTGGTGTGCAAACAAAATCATGACCTCATTAAATGCATGAGAAAGAAAAGGAAAAGAACACAGAAAAGCAAACAAACGTCTGGTTTTGAACAGCAAGTGTGTAAATGTGTAGAGCTGTTTTTCTAATACAGATCTTTGTTTTGTTTCCCTTATGCTTCAGTTCAGTGATACATTTGAAGAACTTTCTGGTTCCTCTAGTAGTTAATGCTCTGAAATAGGCAGAGGTACCTGGTACAGGGTAAACCTGTCAATGTAGAGATTGCAAAATACCCTAAATGTAGCATATTACCAGAGATTAGCAGACAAGGGTTCTGGCTTATCTTTTGAAATTTTTGATAGAACATTCCCATCATGTTGGCATAGTCAGGTTTCAGGTGTTTCAAAAAGTATGTCTGTCATACTAGGCCAAAAAACCTGTGTGTTTGTGTCTAAAGAGGATCTAGCCTGTTATTTAACTGCCTTCTGTGTTAGTCCTGGGTCCTCTTTCCTTACGTATCTTAAGGTAAGCCTCTGGTTTTGTTGTGTTGGGGAGCTCTGCTGAGGGCTAAGCTTGAGGAATAAGGATCTCTTCTGCAACAGGCTCTGAAGGAAGGAGGAGGTGAGAAGAAAGCCATTGATCAGATCTTGGATGGAGCTGAAGGCCATAGATATATGACTTAAACTAGGTTAAGGATATAGTGTTGGGGGAGAGCAGAGAAGCAAGATTGAACAGGAGCAGAGGTAGGTGAAGGTGTGCTTGTTCTCTCTGAAACGTGTTTGTCATAAACATGCATAGTGGAGCTGCTGTGATGCACATAATGAAAGATAATGACATTTTCCTCCCTGAGGGAATGGAGGCCAGGGAATGCCAAGAGAGTTGATGTAGAAAGATCCTGAGCTCTATTTTTGAGGGGAAGAATGACCTTGAACCTAGAGCTGGGACAGATGTTTCAAAGCGGAGATCAGAAGGGGGTAGTCCTAAGGCAACAGCTAAGAAGAGCTTCAGCATGTCAAAGGGCTCTGGCTAGAGATTTTTATTAGCATAAAGATGTCGTGGAGAGTTTTAAGGAGCAGAAGGTTTGGGCTTGTTTTGGCAGAATTATACCCAAAAAAGTGACTTTTAGGCCCACTTCCTTTGAAGATGAGATCATGCTGACTCAGATTTTGGTAGAGCTTACTGCTAGTTGCTGGAATGGTGCAGGGTGATTAGTCCTGTAGTGGGTGATGTCTGTTCTCGTATATCATGCAAGGAAGCAAAGTGCAGGAAAAATAGATTAATGTTCATGGTTTATCTTAATCTTTATTTGGTGATAAATATATTTTGAAAAAATCATTCAATTCCTTGCAATATTTTTATCGGATACTTAATAAAAGACAAGGTATGCACTGGTACAACCAGGACCTCAGATCTTAGTATTTTTAATAAGTTTTGGTTTTTTCTAAGTATTGAGAGATGACGAGAAACCATCTAGTTATAAAGCTATTAGGTGAGAAGTAAATCTACGTAACAGGAAATCCATTAGAGGATGAGTTGCTCTTTGTGTATAAAAAATAAAAATGGAGATGAGGGAAGACAGCCTTAAAAAAGAGAGTGCATCTTGAGCCATTTTAAATGTATGTGAAGCTGTCACCTTGTTTCTTTTCTTAACTTGCCCCTAACTAGGAGTGTATATGGAGAACCTAAAGTAAATACTGCAGCGTTATCTTGAAACTAGCTCCTAAGCTGCTGGAGGAAGTTTGCAAAGACGTAAGTGTCCTTCTTTATCACAGAATGATAGAGGTCCCTCTGCAGATCATTTAGTCCAACCCCCTGCCAGAGCAGGTTGCACAGGAATGTGTCCAGGCGGGTTTTGAATGTCTCCAGAGATGGAGATTCCACCACCTCTCTGGGCAGCCTGTTCCAGGGTTTTGCCACCCTCAAAGTGAAGAAGTTCCTCCTCATGTTTAGATAGAACTTTCTATGTTCAAGTNGGTGCAGGGGGTTATTCCTCTGCAGGTGCAGCACCCTACGCTTGCCCTTGTTGAACTTCATGAGGTTTCTCTCCGCCCAGCTCTCCAGCCTGTCCAGGTCTCACTGTATGGCGGCACAGCTTTCTGGTGTGTCAACCACCCCTCCCAGTTTTGTGTCATGAGCAAGCTTGCTGAGGGTACACTCTATCCCTTCATCCAGGGATATTATACATATTATAGGTAGTTATTGTTGATGCAGAATCTCTTATGTGGAAGACATTGCTTCAATGGATATAAAATGCATGCTGAGCCCATTAAATTTGTGGGCACTTCTGATGTGAAGTGTACATGCTCAGATAGTGATGGCTCTGAGAATGCTGTTTGCCTGAGTCTGGCCTTCGTATTTCCGCTATTGAAGCTTTTGGCTAAAAAGTAGTCCCCATTACACATCGTTTACTGTGTATATATGATGAAAAGTGAGTGCCTGGTGGTAGGCCAGAAACTTTGTCGCGAGCGAGATGGAGTTACAATCCATGGTAGATTGGGATACTAGGGTTTATTTAAGAGCTAGTGAGATCAGTTTTCACACTGCTTGATGATACCACTTGCTCACTCCTTTGTTTTCCACACAGTGTTACGTTCACTAGGTCTCAACTTTCCTTCCTAGTGGGGAGATTGCTGCTAGTCCAGGAAGGTTGTGCAGAAAGTTATGATTATTTTGTTCTGTATATCTGCTTGCAGTCACCTGTCTCAGGCAGTACTCTCTGGGTGTCTCCCAGTATTTGTTTCCATGTATTTTCCTGACTTCCAGGACTCTTTCTCCAGCCAGGATCTTCATCAGCCTCTTTTTAGGCCCCTAAATCCTTGATTTCCCTAATCTTAAGTATGTATGCAGAAGCATGAAGTGTGATCCAGTTCCTAATTGGTGGCTCTGTTTTGTTTTTCTACTAATTGGACGACTTGGGATATGTCAGTTCTGTTGAGTTGAGATGTTAACAGTATTGAAAACTGTGTGATTTTGAACATGTAAAAATGTGGTATGTATTGACCTGTGTTACCTGAGCTCTGATCTCTAGCATACCTAGTGTATGGTATCTTGGGTTCATTGTTGCAATTGGTTTTTACTTTTATATTTGCTGTTCTTTCCCCTCCTACAATACTTCTAAAAAAAAAAAAAATTATACTAATGAAAAGAGCATAATACTTGGCACATTTCTGGAAGATACAGATGTAATTCTCAGTGCCATCTTTTCTTGGTGCTTGGAACTTTATATGCTGTTAGTTATTTTTAATATTGCTTGGTATGTGACTATTAAAATACCTCTAAAGATAGAAGCTGAATTTTTTGGCTGTGCGAGTTTGAATTGGTGGTAGTTTAAGTAACATGGTGAGGTCTTGGGGTAAGCAAGATGCTGAGCTGACACATCATATTTCCAGACCATTCAGATACTGATCTGACAGCTGCCTTTAACATTTTGTATTTGGTTTGTCCAGCATAATCCATTTGTTTTTTCAGTGCCAATGTGACTCTGGAATAGACTGCTGTATTTTGATATTACAGCTCTGCTTCTCTATTGATACATGTACCTGCAGTGAGGAGAATGGCAAAAAATGCCAAGGCTCCTTGCAAGAAACCAATCCCTGCATCTTTCCTTTCTTTGAATTTTAGTAATTTCAGAACTGTTGTCGTGGTGCTTTCTTTCCTGTCTCTCTAAGAGACAGTATTAAGCCTGTTGCATTTTTTTAGGATGGCGTGAAATGATCTGTGTTTATCAGTAAATTCAGAAATACTGTGGAACCAAGAGTTGAGCAACTGAGGTGTCTTTTGGAGAGTGAGTGTGTATGTTTGTAGAAAAGATCCAGACAAAGCATCTCAATCCAGTCCACAAGCCACTTGTTATCTGTCCTCTTCCAAAGTACATTGATTACACCTACAAATTGGTGCAAAGTAGCATGGAAGCCTTCAGCAAGAGTTACAGCAGTGTGCCCCATGCATGTGGATATTCAACTGAGAAGCTCTGATTTCTGAGCAAGGTGTGTGTGTTCTTTGCATGGTTTCATAACTATGCTATGCTTCTTAGAAGTTTTGATCAAGCTTTAAATGTGAATGTCTTACAATTCTTTTCCTCAAATTGAAACATTTTATGAGTGTTTTTTTCCCTTATGGATGAACAGGGGTGTCCTGGTTTAGGCCGGATTGGCCAGTGAGGGACGATAGATGCTCTCTGCCACCTCTCGTTCCAAGGAGAGGAGGAAGAGAGTTAAAGACATTTAGGAGTTTAGAAGAAACTGAACTACTTTAATGAAATATTAATAATAAAATAAAAAGCAAATAGAGACATACAGTATATACAGAACTGCATCAAGCTGCCAGGATGACGTCTTTCCCTTGAGCTGTTTTGATTGACATGCAAATTGTGTAGCTCTTTCGGATTTATATAGATGGATATTATTTCGTTCTGTGTTATTTTTTAGACAGTAGGTATTGCATTGAACAAACATGAAAGTTCTTGCTCACAGAAATCAGACTTGATATCTAATAAGTGGGCAGCATATTTTGATGTGTTACATTTTTGAGTATTGGAGTTTAATTATATATTTTATGATGGTGTGGCTTTTTGAAGCTAGTAGTTCACGTTTTCTGTGTATTTACTTTTTCATGAGAGAAAATCAGTCATCCATTTTGTTACTTGCTCTGGTACATTAAGTGGTGGGGGACACTGAAATTTTTTGTTAGCCTCATAAAAACTTTTAACCAATATCACTTTAATAACTACAGTTGTTTCATCTTCTTGGTTGAACTGTCAGTGTGGCATCTCCTTTTATCTGTCTTAATGCCATTTTCTTCAAATACAGTAGTCTTGTGCAAGGGCAGAAGTAATGGGTGAGAACATGGTAAATCAGTGAGTTACCATCTGCTATAAAAGAGAGAAAACAAATGTTAGTATCCCTAACAATATCAGCCATCTTCTTAAGTACCTTCTCCAGCCTTTCAGTGGAAAGAGTAATTAAAAGTACGTATCATGCCTTCATAATAACATTTCTAAAACTAAAGGAAAGGTATTTTGGTGAAGCAGTACATTTTTCATATAGGTTTTCACCATGTTAGCAAAGTCCATACACAATGCTGTAGTTAATGAAGAAATTGTCATTAACCTTGATAGCTATGGTAGTTCACTTGAACATTCCTGTGTTTAATTCTCTTAACACCTTTGTTCCACAGCCAGTTTAATCTGGTACACATCATCAGCGCTACTAGAGACTTGATCTCCCTCCCTACTGCCAAGCTGTTATTTCTGCCTCCTTCCCTTGTGACTAACAATAACAATCATACAGCTACTTGGTGATCTGGGATCAGGAAACTGATGCAGCTGAGAATTAACCTGGAAAGCAAGTAAGAAGGTTAGTTTTCATTCAAGTCAGTTGCCTGATGTAGTTTGCCATATGGATGTAGGAACACTGCTTGACGGCTCAAGGGGAGGAATGAGGGAAAAGTAGCCTAGAGGAGCAGGCCACGGCAGACTGGTGCCAAATTGAGCAGGGAGTGGCATGGTTCTGGTGTTGGAAGTTAAGTGTTTGCTTTCAGTATTGCAGATAGCTGTTTTTACTAGGTACCAGGAAACATGGAAAAAGTTGTTACTCTGGTTCTCAAGTATTACAATAAATGATCATATTTGGATGGATGATCCAGTCTTAATATGGTGGGCAATCTGCAGAAAAGGAACATGTGCAAAACCAGCTGTGCTCCCGTTTCCAGTCTGGCGCTCTGACAAGGAATGAAAACGATAAAAATAAGAAAACCTTTCTTGTGTCTTCTAGCATCATTTACTGACACTAGTGGTTGTATGATGTTACCTTTTTCTGTTTGTTGAAATTAAGGTTTGTTATTTTAAAAAGATGATAAAGTGTGTGGCGTTTTTAGTTGCTTGGAATACTATGGAATCCTAAAGCTGTGGGCCACCAAAATGTATTGTAAGGCCTAGTGCTTTATGCTTTTACAAAGGTAGACTTAGTTAGATGTTTGCTTTGGCTCGAACTTCTCCAATAAACAGTTTGAAAGAGGAAAAAAAATACATTGTCATTCTTAAGAGTCCCCTGAAAGTCTCATGTTGGGTGTGGCTGCTAGGCTGTTTTATGGTAGCACTTGGAGAGAGAATAATTAACTACAAAATACCTTAAGGTTTTCAGTCTTAATTTTTATCTTCCATTGTCTCTTCACTGAATTTTCACTGAATTTTTGGAGTTGGAAGGGACCATAGAGATCATCTAGTCCAACTCCCCTGCCGAAGCAGGATTGCCCAGAGCTAGAGTATGCCACTCAGGACGGCATCCAGGCGGGTCTTGAAAATCTCCAAAGAAGGGGACTCCACGACCTCCCTGGGCAGCCTGTTCCAGGGCTCTGTCACCCTTACTGTAAAAAAGTTTTTTCTCATGTTTGAGTGGAACCTCTTATGTTCCAACTTATGCCCGTTACCCCTTGTCCTCTCACTGGCAACCACTGAAAAGAGTCTGGCTCCCTCGTCCTTCAAACCACCCTTTAGATACTTGTAAGCATTGATAAGGTCTTCCCTCAGCCTTCTCTTCTCCAGACTAAACAGCCCCAGTTCTCTCAGTCTTTCTTCATAAGGGAGATGCTCCAATCCTTGAATCATCTTTGTTGCCCTTCGCTGGACTCTCTCCAGCAGTTCCCTGTCTCTCTTGAACTGGGGAGCCCAGAACTGGATGCAGTATTCCAGTTGTGGCCTCACCAGTGCAGAGTAGAGGGGGAGAATGACTTCCCTCGACCTACTGGCCACACTCTTCCCTATGCAGCCCAGGATTCCGTTGGCCCTCCTGGCCACAAGAGCACACTGCTTGCTCATTGTCATTTTGCTGTCTACCAGGACGCCCAGATCTTTCTCTGCAGAAACTCTCTTGTGTTAGAACAGAATCCTCAACAAATTCTCAGTTTCTAATACGAAATAAAAATACCATAATAAAAAGCTGAGTAGCCTCAAGTTCCGTGGCAATACAGAAGCTGTTCTGTTTTATTCTCTCTTCTGCTTGCTCCACCTGCAGTTAGTGGATGTAAGACATGAGAATGATCAAATTTCTTAAAGTTGCTGGAGGGCATTTGTTGCAGATTCATACTACACAAAAGTGCTATGAATGTTTTATAAACAATTTATTCTCCCCTGTGCCTTTAAAACTTGAAAGTATTCATCCTGGAAAGGTATTTCTTCTTTATCTCTTCACCTTCATCCTTTTTTCTGAATTTACAAGTTTTCCTGAGGTGCCGCATTTTGTTGGTGACAGTTCAGCAGCACAATGCCAGGGAAGGAAAGGTAGGCGATAAACCGTCGTTGTTAGAGAATTCTGATTTAAAAAGCCTCCTGAGTCTGGGGGTGGGTGTGTGTGTGATCATGCAGTAGGTAAGTGTAGAGTGGTACAAGACAGCAAAATAATACCACTGTTAAGAGAGGTAGTTTTGCATTATTTTTGGAAGAGAGGGGAGGATAGCAGTGGAGAGAAGGAAATACAAATAGCTATAGTATGCAGTAATAGAAGTAGAGAGGTATAAATAGCATAGGTTGACAAGAGAGCGCATTGCTTTTGTTGAAGTGAGAAGCTAAAATGTAGATAAAATTGTTTAAAGTAATTGATCAGTGTTATGATTTGCTTCATACGAAGTGAGATACTGGATACTGTGTGTATATCTACTATAAAAAAAATACATTGAAGACCAGTGTTTTTTGGCTGCGTGGAAAAATGCACTTTTGATTCTTGAAATTAACTATGGTGTTTGTGCAGTCCACCCCTCATACCTTTGTGTATCATATCCAAAACGTTCTCTGGTCATTTACAGATGCTGTATTCTATAAGGCAGAAACAGAAGTGTTTGGTTTTTTGGTTACATCAGTTTCTTAACTTTGCAATGCTGAAACTGAAGGTACTTAACAACTGAAATTACTAATTTCATGCAGATCCGGCACCTATAATGTGACCAGCAAAAAAACTCCCAATGTGTTTTGTGATTTGCTGTCTGCTTCACTTGTCAGGTCAAGTGAATTAGTACTGGAAGGGAGGTGCTGCCAGGTGCATTTCAAAATCAGTCTGTAAGCGTTAAGTCTGTTTGTCCTCTGTCTCCAAAAATCGAAGAAGCTCTCCACCCAAATGAGAATGTCAAATACTTGACTTCATTTTCAGTTCTTTTGTGCTTTCATAGCATTCTAAACTAAAATAATGGGAATGTCTCTTTTTAAATCTTTATTGTCTTGTCTCAGAATAATCAATTAGGGTCTCTCCTCAGTCTCTGAAGCGTTAAAGTTGTGTGCCTTTCCTGTAGAAGATTTCCAAGCGCATATAGAAACATCCGTGTAGTTCCTATATGAAACCAGGGTCAGAGTTGTGTATGGGGTAAGGGGGCTGTAGAGGACTACGTCTGGTGTCTGTGGTTTTGGTTTGGTCAGGGTTTTTTGTTTGTGTTTGGTTTTGGTTTCTTCTTCAAGAGCGCACCGTGTCTCTCAGCAGTGCTAGACTGTGTTGGGAGGTATGCCTTTGACTGAAGTAACACAAATTGTTTTCGTAGAGTACAAAACCTTTATTCCAGTGTAATAAAAACATATTTCTGTGTATCACTGACACCACTGCCCAGTTATCAGGACATAAAGCTATGCAGGATAGTGTTTGATAGCTAGCTTGGAGTATCAGATCAATAATGTTCATAGCATTGTTGGCTTACCCCCTACCCTGCAATTCTGTTTGTTCTTAAAGGGTTGTTTTACATGTATGCTTGTAATTTATTTGCAAGGTTCTTTGCCAATAGCTTGTAATAATGCAAAAATGAAATCTGATTGGTATCTAGAAGGCCTAGATTTGAGCAGTTGTCTAATATATACCAACTTTCTTCAGTGACCTTTTCTCAAAGCTTAATTGAAATTACCTAATAATCTCAGAATAAGTGAATCTGTTTTTAACTTCTAAAGTTCACTATCGAACATAATCTATGTCACTCTAAAGCCAAGTGGCTCCAGTGCAGTCCCTTCTTCCTGCTTCAAATGATCGGAAAGGAGGAACAGAATCATACAGTCATTTAAATGCTAGTTCTGCTAAAACAGAGAGATATTACAAATAGGACTTTGAAATTTTATGTTGGATCATAATTTTTCCTAAATATTTTAACCATTGCATTTAGTATTTTAGGGATTTCTGTGTTCTTACTACTGCATCATTATTTCTTGCTGGAATTTTTGAGTCTCTGAAGCAACAGGTGTCTTAATTTTTTCAGAATACAGTGTGAAAACTTATGGTCATGTGTTTATCCCATCATACCACCTGTACACGGACATGCTCATAACTATCAGTACTTGATAATGCTACTGAGAGAGAAGTTTTTCAGGATTTTGTAAGAGAGTGCAGTGTGCTGTGGATGGAACTTTCTCTGTTTTCAGAAGAGGAGGGAAATTGTCTTGTGGAAATAAAATTGTATTTTGTCACTGATGTGCCACTTTTGATATGATGATTAAAAGATCTTCCTTAACTTTGCATCTCCTTTTAGCTGTTTTCAGTGGGGGTAGATTTCACCTTTTAAATTTAGTGAAGAATTAATATTGATTTTATTAAAAAAAAAAGGCAAGTGATTCATTTACTCTTGGAAGGCACTTACTCCTTGGGTGGAGTTTGTCTATTGTCTAGAGCTGCATTTTCAACATTATCTCAATTTTATTTAAATATATTGACTGAAATGTATTTTGTGATTAAATATTTTATATACAAGATACTCAGTTTTCAAAGATTTTAAATTGTTAGGGGTTTTGCATATCTTTGTTATTTTAATGACTTTTTGTGGCAGGTGCCAAAGCAGCAGTGTCATATATCCCTGAGCCTTTTTGTCATTATAGTGGGGGTTTTTTTGCTTGCCAGTTTGTTTTTTTTGTTAATAGGAAATATGGATGCCTTTTTACAGAGCTTGGGGATGTCTGTGTGTTTAAGCTCCCCCACTGCATTGTTTGAGAGAAATGCAAGGCACGGCTTGACAGAAATAAAGTTCTGCACAATTTTCTGTTGGAAGATCAAAATTAGCAGTCTTGCCAACGTGTTTCTGTGGTTTTTTTAGTAGTAATCCTTGTGTCGGGAAATACCATTTCATGATGCAGCTGCATTATCTATTGATCATTATCTGTCATAGAGTATCCCTGATAAGCGAGTCTCTCTTGCCCAAGGAGGACTCAATATTAGTAACTAAGTACGTATCATATAATTACTTTGTAATTGTGCATTACAGAATTATTGTTCAATTCAGGCTGAAAGGGGCTATAGGATGTCTATAGTCTAGCCTTCTGCTCAAAGCAAGTTCAGTGCTGAATTTCGAACTGGCTTTCTCTAAACTTTGACTGGTCAGGTCTCGAAAATCTCTGAGGTCAGACTGCACAAACTCTTCGGGTAACCTCTTCCACTGCTTGAGTGACCTTGGTGTGTGAAAAGTGTTCTTGTGTGCATCTGTGCTCTCTCTTGTCAGAGCTTCCTTCAATTTCTGACCACTGTTCAGAATGTTCTCCCACAATGCATGGCTGGGAAGAGCCTGTCTCTGTCATCGTTCTAATGTTTTCATAAAGGTTGAGGAACTGCTCTTAGGTCGTTCTGAAGCCACCTTTTTCCCGGGCTGAACAAGCTTAGTTTTATCTCCCTCCTTTATTTTGGTGTAGTCATCAGCTGTTCAGAAGGTAGTTAGTAGAAGATATGTAGGATTATCTTATTATTGCCATCATTTCTCTTTGTCCTCAAGCTTCCTTGAATTTGTGTAATCTTCCGTTACTATTCTGTTAACTTCTTGAGACTGGCTTTCATTACATGGACTCTGTGGAGTATGGTTTATCCTGTACTTGATGAGGACATACGTATGTTACTGCAGTACAAATAATAATGCTGTCCTCAGCTAACTTGTGCTCAGAAGCACAAGGAAATATTTGAAAACTATTAATTTGGCTCCTGGCAATATGCCCAAGCAGCAGAGCAGGAAGAATAACAAAATAACGACGACAAGATTCGAGTTAAAAATAATGGTAGGCAATGATGGAATTACAACAACCTAAATACACCGTGATAAGGTAGAGTAAGGCTATATTTAGTTGGGCAGCAACGAATTATAACCCTGTTTTAGATCAGGGAACAGTGATGAAACAGTGACTTCAGATTAGTTTTGTTCTCATTGTTTCTTGAGGTCAATTCAGATTATGATAAATTTATCCCATAAGTGATAATTGGAGTGAGGTAGAAAAGCTAAGCTCCATAAAACCTAAGAAAACGAGTAAAACTCCTGCGGTTAGGCCTCTTCTTGGTAAGAATATAAGAGCCCTGCTGTGAAGAATGTTTTTTTTCCTTCTTGAGTTTTTTTCTTTTCACAGGAAAAGGGGGTTATAAAACTCCATTTCACTTGTGTGATAATGTTTCTGTTCAAGTTTCTTAGACCATATTGAGAATACCCAGTGTAAATCATACATGGTGTGGATTTTTATTTTTTTTTTTTTGTTTGTATGTGAGTATCACTTGGGGCTTCACAGCTTTTTGTAATTTCTGTTTATATTTTGTTCTGAACATCAAAATATTAGTGATGTTGAAGTATTTAAAAGGATTTTGAACACATACATCATATAATTTAATAAAATACAGATAAAGTTTCTTGCCAAGTTTGATTTTTATAAAATCAAATTTAAAAAAAATAAGGTAGTATGATTCAACAAAAGAGCATGAGACTGATCGTACTGGACAGCATTGTACTGCACTGTTTGGATGAGCAAAAGTGACCGTTGCCTCTTGCTTTTTTAGTGCCTGTTGGATCTGGGGTATATAGACCTCTATAACGCAAACACCAGAATGGTGAATGCCTCCTTTTTCAGTCATACCGGAAATGTCCAACAAAGACTTTGGGTTTGGAACTACTTACAGATCTATACAAAGGAGCCTCTTGTTGCTGCTCCTTATTTAATGAGTCTCGGCTGTTGGGGAAGTTGCAGATATAACAAAGCTAATCGTATACCTGTGCTTAAGCAAGCTTTAACAGTCTTGCTTGACCCTTAGATCTGTCACCTTGAAATGGTTCCCAGGCAAAACAGAGACATGTGGTCTGTACCCTGCTCTGCAACTTAGCTGTCACAGGATTTTAATTTCATTAATGTCAATCTGAATTGTTTTATGGAATATAGGTGTCATTACACTTCTGGAGCCACAATTATTCAAAGTGGAATTAAGTCTTTTCTTAATAGGATCTTGAGCATTAGAACAATTTAACTTGGGAACCATGAGGAACGTTGTCACCTCAAATATTTGATTCCTTTCTGTGGAATGTAATTGATTTAACCTCAAGCTGTAAATTTCCTGAGGGAAGCCTTAGGCGAATGCTGTGATTTGTGTTATTTAGGTGGTCAGCCTAGCTGATCTGTGGATCTTCCGTAGTCTTAGAATCCGTCAGTCTGTGTGTGAGCGCAGTCTCTGTACCACTGGATGAGGATGCCTGCCTGTGCTGTAGTTTTTGCACGTAGTGAAGGTTTCAGGACTTTTATTTCCAGAGATACCTGGAGTAATCTAGATTTCTAAATTCATCCATTTAATAAAGTTGACTACATTCTGTAATAGCTTTGGTGATCTTCCCAGCAGTTTACCTCTTTACTGCATTTCCAAGATAAAAATTTGATGGTTCTTCTGTTACTGAAACAGCATTTTACATAGTCTTATCTTTGGCAGAGCCCTAGTATGTACACAAAAGCAAAGAAGAAAATACAGGAAGAAAAAGTCTTTATTATAGTAAACCAGAAATAGGGTTTAACTTTCAGATAATATCTTACTGGAGGCTTGAACAGAAAAGTTAGAAATCACTTGTGTAGTATTTCAGTTGTGATGGACACATCTTAAAACCTAAACTGGTTAGTTAGTGAGGTGAGTGGAAGTAGGGCCAATGTGACCTAAGAATTATTGAGGTGAAATTTTGAGCCCCTAGCTCAGAAAACTGATCCTGTGAAATTCGATCAAGCATAGTAGGAATGAAAACAGCAAAGTCTGAACTCTTGCAAACTTCTTATGTTTAAGAGAGTGTTGGGGGAGCTGCTGTAGAACCAAACAGAAATGGGCTTTTATGTATTATACTGTATGTGGAAAGTTCTTGTATCTTTGGTATTGATGTTGAAATAAAGAAACCAGAGATTATTTCTCATATGCAGCTGTGGAATACCCAAATGTGATCAGATGGATGGATCCTGTTTTGGTTTAACAAGCTCAGAGGGTATTTAATCAGGTGCCGGTACTTGACCACACTTTCTTCCAGCTTTGTAGTTCATCTCCTGGACCCTTTGGGCAGTGGGCACTGATACAGTTGTACCTCCAATACTCTCAATGCTTTATTGCTAGCTTATGTTGTAAACTGTTTAGGTGGATGGAGGAGGGTGCCTAACACTTGCAAATTGTGCAGAAGTCGGTGTGCTGCAAAGCCTGGCTTCATGAGGACTCCTGCGTGTACTTCTCATGGGTGGTGTGAGAGCAGGCACCCCAGTTACACTCTTTCTGAAAGCTGTTTGCAAGTTTGCCCGTCTCACAGTATGGCTTACGAAGCAGTTCTGAGATCGGAGCAACAGAGAACATATCTGCTTCTTCTGTCTTAGCTGAGTAGTATTTATTCCTGCTGGCTGCGGATCTGTGCAGTCCACATCCTAGAATCAGAATTTGGGCTGGATCTCCACCTGAGAGAAGCTTTATTGTAAAATCCATGGCGTGTGCAGGGATTGGCAGTGAATTTTTTTTGGTGTGTTTTGCATAGTGAAAAAAGTGTCATGAAATGCGTAGAATTACGTGGTGGTTGCTTGAAGCATGCTTCCCAAAAAGTACTCAAGTATTTATGTATTTAATTTATAACATTTTAAAGCATTTGTTTTAACAAACAAAGGAAATCGTTTTTATTACTGGTGTAACTGGAAGTCAGTTGAGACTGGCTTTAGCACAGTATGTTACTGCCTGCTTTGAAGTACTTATTCAATGTGTATGTTTAGTGCCAAAGGTATTACTGTAACAGAGGAAAATGCTGAATGCTTATCTTTATAAAAGTGAGCCCTAATAAGCTCATAAATTCCTTGCTCTAAAAAAAAAAAAAAAAAAAAAAAG
>VXAK01005038.1:48388-104959 GCA_013399435.1 Arenaria interpres
GGATGTATGTAAATGGAAATTTAAGCCTTCAGCAGGTTGAGTGGTCTGTTGACTTACATGAGAAGCCAGAAGCAATTGCCTATGAAATCATAAATAAACGCCTGCAGGAAGAGACCCTGTGTTTCCAAAGAAGTGATGCTGCAAATGAATAGTGCATGTGGGAATGTAGGCAGAGGGTTTATTATGGTAGTTTGCTTATGCCTAGGGGATAGGCACCTTTGTTGGTGTCTTTGAATAGGGCTTCAAAGTCCCTGGTGACACATTTTTAATGTTTGCATTCTGATGAGGTATAAATGATCAGCCTTTTAATCTGTGTCAGCATTGCTGCGCTGTTGCTATTTTTCAAATGTTAGAAACGATATGTGATTTTATGACTGCTCCAAGCTGCAGTTAACATTCATTTGGGAGAGCTTCTCTTCTAATCTCCCTGGAAATTCCTATGATTCTTTCCTGCCTTTTATTGCAGGAGAGAATGTTATTTACAAACTGAAATGTAAGGCACCTTGTGCACATCCAGTATTTCAACCGTATACGTTTCCTGGCAATTGCATTATCTTCAGTAAGTCTTTTCTGGGAGAGGTGGAATCTACGCTCTTCATGTGAACATAGTTACTATGTTTAGGCCTAACTGATTTAGAAATATCTCTGCTGCTTTTATATAGATGTCGTCCATGTTGTGTCCCATGCCACTGATCCTAAAAGAGATACCTCTTGTCCTGGCAAAACTTCCCTCTTTGACATGACAGAGGCTGATAATATCTTTTTTAGTGAAGATACTCCATAATAAGCTCTGTGATAACAGTTGTTAAAGAGTTTAAACTCAAAACTTAAGTGTTATATGCTGTACAGATAAGTGTGTAAGTAAAAACTTTCTGGTATCTTGCAAACTGGAGTAGTGTGAATTCTCAACTAAATATAAAACGTTGGGATTTTTGCTATCCTATTCCATTAGTGTCTTAATTTATGAAGTTAAAATGGAAGTTAGCCTAAGCTACATCTGCCTGGTATTCATGGTGAGAACAGAAGCAAGAGGTATGTGACGCTTTTGCTTAGAAAGCAAAAGTGCTACCCTGCAATTTTAAGAAAAACGTAGCATTTTATTTCTGAATACATAATTGTTTAGATGTCAGATTTGGGTTGCTTTTTTTCGTTACAGGTTATTAATGCTGCTTTAGCTCTGGCTGCTAGACCAAAAAGCCAAGTTGTGAAAAACAACATGGAGATGTATAGGAGTACATGGGAGAATCACATCCATGTTCTTACTGAAGCCGTGGATGATATAACAAGTATTGATGATTTTCTTGCTGTATCAGGTATGATAATTTTCAGAATCTGATTATTCTTTTATATGCTTTGAAAACTTTTCATAACATTTCAAAAGGAAACCAATGAAAGATTAGTTTGTGTAAGGTTTTGTGAAGCTGTTGTCTCTGTTTAAGGTGTCCCCACACAGTACGTGTTCCTACTCTGCACAATGTCCAGCTCAGTAGAAGTAACTTGAGTAAACTGTATGTGCGTGAAGCAGAATGGCTACATTACAGTGGGTATGTTTATCCATCATCACAGGTTCGTTTAGCTCTAAGTTTGAGTATCTTCTCTGCAGCTGTGAGGTCTCCTCCTAGAACAGGAAGTGTGTATCAGCGTGCATACACATAAAACAGGAGATTATCACAATAATATCCAATTACTGTGAAACCAAGTATTTGACTTGTCTAAAGCTAGTGTAACATGGACAGGAAGGAATAACTTGTCTCATCTTCATTAAATGTGGTTTAACTTTTGTGTTTGCCTATGGCCAGTGGGCACTGAGTTTGCCCTTTTTTCTTTGGGCTTAATTCCATCTGTTAGGATTATTTGGTTTATGCAGCAGTGTAGAACATGAATAGTTCTGCAGATCTCAGTAGTTTGAAACCATTATAAGTGAAGTCAGAACTAAGTTCATTTTCCTAAATGATTCTTTGCTTGCTAAACATGAGGGTGGACTCTTGTCTAAAAGGGACTTTGGCTGGGATATTTATTGCTCTAAAACTTGTGCAGCTTCAAAAATAGCCTCTTTACTGTGGTAACTGGAAGCTGTTTGACTGGAATCACTGTAACCGAATGGTGTTTTTTCTTGTGTTTGGAATGTGGATATTGCAGTGTGAAAACCGTAAGCAGAAATTAGGTGCTTTCTGGGTCTGAAGAATTGGCATGAATCAGTTACTGCCAGCAAGAGAGAGAAGAGTCATAGTTCATCTTCCTGTTCTACTCTTGTGCCAGTGTGGTGTACAGACTTAGGGAGGAGGTGTAGGGAAACAGCTGTCCCTTTGAATGGAATTGTTAAGAGCATGCTCCAAATGTGAAGTGTGCAAGGGGTTCTCTAAAACTGAAATTGTGAAGGCTGGAAATATGTTTTAATCATAATCTTTCCCTTGGAATTTAAGAATACATTGTCTTTCCTAGCATCAGGAGATACAGTGAGATACCACAGCATCAGAACAGAAGTTGCCTTTTAATGTAAACCTGTGCAATCAGGAACTACTTTTAATTCATGGAAAGCAGCAAAAGATAGATTGTTATAATAAAACTCTTGGAGAAAGCAGTTTTTGTGTGTCCAGATGGTCTTGTGGCCCCAACAAAAACAAGAGCTAAGGGGTCATGTGTTTTGCTACCGTAATATTATAGCTTTTATTTGATTTCAGTGAAGCTTCCTCAGTTTAACATTAACTAAAATAGACAATAAAAAAGAACCTTATTTTATGCCATTTTTCTAAAAGTCTAGCTCTAAGGAAGTAATTTACTGTTAACACGGAGCAAACGTGCAGCTTCCCTTCTTTCCTGATGTTATAGCTTCAGATCTGAAGCCCATGCTGCTACTGCAGTTTCTAGACTTGGAAGGGATCTTTAATAGTTGATTAGGATTCAGGGTATCAGGTGAACTTCATTAGCATGTAGTGTAGCATGTGGAAAATGGCAAAATAGGAAAATAGAATAAAAGAAAAAAAAGTCATTGGAAGAGAATTCTTGAGATTATCTACAAAAGCGTCTTGCACAGAGCAGGTCAAACTTCACATTTCCTACAGAAATTTCATTTGAAACATCTTCAGTTGTACATGGTCCAAATCTTGTTTTTCCTTTGGTCTTAATGATTAATATAGAGCAAAACTTAAGCAATGCAACACTTAAGCAGTTATTCACCTACTTCAGCAATACCTAAAAAAAGTCTACTTGATCATTCCCTTCTCTCAGTTGCATCACTGAAAGAAGAATGCAGTTAATCTGAGGCAGAGCAACTATAGTAAATTCTTGTAAATGTATTGTTAGAGAAGTTTTTAGGATTATATAGAAGATGACAAATTTTAAAAGTGATACTTAGGGTGTGGTATCTGTACCTTGAAAAGAGATTTATTTGATTTACATTTAATTTCATAGATCTGGAAAAATATTAATAGTATGCCACTTATAAAAACTGAAAGCAGTTATTAAATTGCTTAGGTCTTTAAAAAAAGAATTTTTGTGTTTATTTTTTCAGTTGTGTACACATTCTTTGCGAAGTAAAAAGGGGAGCTCTGTGCCTTTTTAGAATCTAAACCACTACTAAAATGAATCAGAAAAACTGTATGTACGTTAACATATGTGTACATCTGTATATATGTTCTTTGTTCCTGTATGTATACACGCATATTTACACAGAACTATATATATCTGGGCTCTGTGAATCACTGCATGGCTTTTCTAAGCTGATGGTACTGACTGGAGTTGGGACTTCCTGAGTGGATGCCCTCAGGTAATGCAGTAGTTGTTGTGAAAATTATAATGCATATAAATCAGAAAGCATACCCTTTCTTATAGCAGAAGAGGCTTTACATAAAGCATTTCATTTGTAATTGTTTGCTTAAAATTATTTACTAAACTGAGCAACTGAAAGTTACAGGAGCAAACCACTATTTGGTTCAAAAAACCTGCAGTTAGCATTATTGTAAAGCTGTAAAGTTTCGTTTTCAAGTAGTTCAGTACCTTAAATAAATATTGGAGAGAGAGCAACAACTTTGTTATTTACATAACAATATATTTCGAAGTATTTTGGCCATATATCGGTGTTTCAGAATTTGCTTCAGAAAAAGTAAGCGGCCTTCTTACCACTTTTGCTGAAATGCATGTAATTCTCTGAAATGCCCATGTGATTTTTCTTCCCCTTGGGTTTCAGTCTGGTATTGCTGCAGCACTGGGTGAGAAAGGAAACAGTGCTTTTATTATTTCTGTGTAGTACTAGAACAGAATTGTTGAAAAATTTTTGTAAGAGGTCCCTGGCGGAAGCAGCCTAGGTTGTTAGACTCAGTGTTGAGTGAATTTTGTAGCAGCTGAATTTCTCTTTGGTAATTTTTTTCCCTAAGCTGTTTTGGTTTTTAAGTGCTATTTTTGAGATTTTTTTTTTTTTTTACATCCTTTGGAAGAGCTGTGTGAGATGGACTCTGGTGTCTCAGTGCTGCCTGTGTGCATTGTGTGTGTTGCTCGTAGGCTTTCTGTTAATTTCTGTTGTATGAGGTTGCAGAAGTTTTTTTAATTTCCTACAGTTCTTTGACCCCTTATTCTCCTCGACTCATGAGTACTGTTGATTTCACTAAGCAGTTCTGTTATCTTACCAAAGTCTACCCTTAAGAGAACTTTATTTATGGAGTCAGAGTCTTTCCATATACTTCACTCTGAATTAAAGTCTAGCCTGTCTTTGTTATGAATCATAACCTCTGTTCTTAACAAAAGCAATTTTTAATAAGTGATATAATTTTTTTTTTGGACAAAATCTGATGAACATTTTTTTTTTCAATCTACAACTGAATGCATTTCCCAAGATTAATTTAATCTCCCTTTCTTTTAATTCCATACTCGGTGGACAAAGATATGTCCATTTATAGATACTTGGGAGAGCGTCACTTGTTCGGCTGGAGGATTCAGTCTTTTTCTCCTGAATACAGAAAAAGTGTTAGAATAACATAAAATTTTATGGATTGTCCCATTGATCTTCCAGCCTGATGTATTACTTGTTGGTAGCTAGGTTTCTAATAACTTCTGAAGTTTGTTTTTTCAAATCTGTAGCAGATCCCTAGCATTATCCAGTCTCATACAATAAAAGCAGAACTTCCATACACTTCTCCAAAATGACTTTGAATCAGATGCATTTTTTAAAAAATCATGCTATCCTTTTAGTACCTCTGAATTTTCATATGCAATTATGTGCAACTACATTTCCAGTTCTGTAATATTCTCTGAATATCACACGTTCTTCCTTATCTCTGCCCTGTAGTAGTTACTCTGCTGTTGAACCATCATTCTTTACTATCCAGCGTCACATTCTGTATGAAGGTATTCATTCTTAAGAAACAACTTTTCTTTATGCTACTTTTCCTTTAAATCTCATCATATTAATGTATCCAGGATTATGTCATAGTCTACCCAGTGCTGCTTTTTTCTTTTTTTCTGGGACCTCAAATCTTCTGAAACAGTAATTTATATTATCCATTACAGTCTGAGGATGGAAACAGGCCAAGATGTACGGGTGGTAACACAATGTGATGACATCTTTTTGTTAAATTTGAAGGGAAGAGAAAGCTTTGTTTTGTAGTATAAACCCCCTTTTTCTTTTTTGAAACAGAAGCAGCAAACTTCAAGGTGAAAATAGGTTAGGATTTAACTTGCGTTAATTGATGACGTTTTGAGAGAGAAGGATGGTGAGCAGCAGAGGTGATTAGCATAATTCACCCTGTCCTGCTCTGTGCGTTGTCTGCTAACCAGAGGTCATGGTTCTTTTAGGATCTGTGTGATGACTCAGACTGATTGTCACAGATCAGCAACGAAGTTGGCATCCAAACTAAAATTGCAGTCATTGTTCCAGCTTCAGGCACTCTTCTGCTGATGGAGGGGTGAGAGGGATGGAGGTGTTAAAATGTGAATTATTCTTTGTGTTGGGGTCATGTTGTGCTGGAATCACACTGAATGATTTCTTCATTTTTTGATATATATGTTATTTCATAATTGCAGGAATTCTTAAATAATGGAGTTCTGTAAATAAGTTGGTCATGCAGTAGAGAAACATTGTATGATAAACAAGTTAGTTAATCTAAGGGAAAACAGCTTACCTGTTCACAGTATTTGTTTCTAATGTGTATTCATTAGCAGGTTTTTAAATTG
The DNA here is from genome assembly GCA_013399435.1 of Arenaria interpres. NCBI lineage: Eukaryota > Metazoa > Chordata > Aves > Charadriiformes > Scolopacidae > Arenaria > Arenaria interpres. The sequence goes on from VXAK01005038.1 coordinate 54,554, forward strand.
TTTTGTGTTTTTTCCGGAGTGACTGAGGTATGTTGATTTTCTTTTATGTACTTATTGACGTTATTTTCCCCAGGTTAATTACTAGAAGGTTTGGCTGGTAGAAGGAACTGCTTGCTGCCCCATTGGTTTGAATTGGGTGACAAATTCTGGACAGGAGACAACTGGAAGGAGAATGGAGATTAGATATGATAAATTTTGCACATCTTTGTGCATCACGCATTCCTGCCAGAATACAGGTTCTAATTCTCATGGCATCATCTGTCCTTCACTGCACTAAATCAGCATCTGGAAACAGACTGTATTTTTGTGCTCTTTGCACCATTGCTAAAGAATGAATCATACATTTCAAACCTAGTATTTTTACCCTTTGCACACTGAGACTTGTACAACTAGCTATGTAATACACTGATGACATCGGTCAAGTTGAATTGTGATACTAACCTTGCCGAAAAACTTTGGAAATCAGTCTTCCTCTGTTCTGATGATCATATGGGATTTTTGCATGTAAAAAATTGCTACAGGTATGAGCCTGGACATGGCGAGAGCTATTTGTTAGAGGTGCCATTTAAAATTAAGTTCATTTTAAATACATAGTTAGAGGCAAATGGTAGAACATTCAGAAGTGCTGAAACTGTCTTTAAAGTTCAGTGGAAGAGAACTCCTCTGTTGTCTACATGCCTTTTCAAATATATTAATCCATATTAATCTGTAAAGTCCTGTTTACCCTGATCTTTTTCACTCGTATTCCACTGGAAGTTTTAGATGGCACTGGCAAAATTATTTAATGCCAACTACTGAAACAAAGTTAAAATTTTTGAAAGTTTATGTCTAATGTTACAGCATTTCAAAGTTTAGAGAACATTTTAGATTTAATTTCTTCTCATTTTATTCCAGAATCTCTTCAGTTCCATACCAGTGTGCATTTCCACTGAAAATTACCCATTTGCTTCCTTCTCACCCTGAAATCTTCTGATTTTTTCCCTTTGAAGTTTATCCTCTAAAACTTCTAGAATCTCCTTCCTCTCTACACTTCCATTCTAATTTAAAAAAAAACCCAAAAGAAAATAGAACAAAACTCACAAGACCCCCCTCAAACCACAAGACCCCCCTCCCCACACCCCTAGCCTCTGCAACATTTGAGTAGATTTCAGGTAAGGCTCTAAGCTCTAAAACTTTAATGCTTTGTTTCCTAATTTAATGGAACCACTTGCAAACAGAAAACAGTGCATGACATCTCTGGATTTTTCCAGGTGCACTTTATTCTGTTGTGTTTTTATTTAGTGCTTTAGGAATGTATGTTAGCTTTCATCTGTCTGAACACCTACACTAATCCTGCATTAAGGAAGGTGCTAGTCTGAGGTTGTTGCAGTTCAGGTACTTCTCCAGGCAGAACTTTCTGTGCTTTTCTACTCACTTGATCTATGCCAATGCACACATTTTTACTTAAGGCCTTATATAAAGTGTTGGATGTAATTTGGTCTAATCAGATTAATATGTTATTTCATTGTCTTGAGGGTTTTGCCTTTTGCCTTTGGGGTTGTGTCTTCTTCTTGAGCTTTTTTTTTTTTCACAATTACTGTTTTCCAGGAGCATGTCCAATAGGTGAAATCTTCCTTCCGTTACAGAACAGCTTGCATAGACACCACCCAGTAGATTTTAAGGAGCATCACTGAAGAGGTTACTTATTTTCTACTTATATTGGCTAGCTAATAGTTGGGTGTTTTTATTGTAGGGAGAGTGAGGACTGTTGAAACATCTCAAACTTTGCTGCTTCAGATATTTGCGGTAACTGCTATTGTAGTACTGTAACGAAGTACTATGAACTCATCAAAACCATGAATAATACCATTAAGGCTGTTCACTTCAAGTCACGCATCATTGCAGTTATAGGAGTGATTGCATTGTGCATTTGTGTGTATGTGATCGAATTATTGTGGTTAAAGCACTCTCATTTCTAATTTTAATTACTCTCAATTTGTGGTAGTTGGACTTTACCTATGACTTGTAATTGAGCAGATGGGTATTACATGAACCCAGGACTCGGCTTTGGTGAGATGGTTTCTATTAACTATGGTTGCTTTTTTACTAACCCGTAAAGCAAATAAAAATGAGACTGTTCACCTTTTTCTTTTTAAAAATCAGATCACAAAATGCATTTACGCCACATCGAATGTAATAAGTGAGTATGTATGTCTTTAGCTTAAAATAGACTACTGTGTGCCACAGTAGAGTGAAGTCCATCTGTGGAGGTGGCCTGTGACCATCAGCGGTCTCTACCATTATAGCTAGATTTAGCGGTGTCCTAAAACTTCTTTCTTTTGCTGAAGTCTTCAGAGCCCAAGGCACTGCTGTGTCATGTGCATACGTCCCTTAAGCTCCACATGCAGGTTTTATGTTAAAATCTTATGCAAATTGTAGCTATATTTATATACCACTTACCTGCACAGAGACATTCTGCTTCATTTTCATCAGTGCACACCTAAGCACAAGTCAGAATCTTCAGCCTGTTGATTCTGTTGCCATGGAAATTCCACCTGATTCCTTGTCCGTGATGGTTTCTGCTGCTGCGGAATGTGGGAGGCCTTTAAGCCTGTGTAGAAGGACCTCTTTCTGGGTGAGTCTGGACTGTCAATGGTGTCTCATAGCTCCTGGGTTTATTGCCCATTTCATGGGTAAGCCATGGAATTTGTTTCCCAGTGCCTCCTGTCTGTTCCTTTGTGTATGTGATTTAGATGATAGGGGATAGGTTTGTGGGTTTTTTTTGGGAGGAAGAGGAAGCCCTTGTTCTGGTTCTTCTTGACCTGCTGTGTAAACTGCAATCACAGTATAACATTTTTCATGTTCTAGAACGTAAGAGAGAGTCTGAAGTTTCTTATGAAATGCTTTCAGTTTAAAAAAACCCCCACATGACACCCCCCAGAAAAGAACCTTAACAACCAAACATGTTATTTATGGGAAGAACACTGGGAGAACATTCATTTTACTAGTTACAGGGATAAGCATTATAGTGCTCATTTACTAATACCATTCATTTCTTCTTTACGGATACCGAAAAGCTCTCATTCAGTTGAGGCTCTGGCATTAAGAGATATAAGATGCTCTGCAGTCCTTTTTTGGAAAGCGGAGATTACCCTTTTAATTTTGTAACGTTCCTACATCCATCCTCTGTTATGATTAAAAAAACCACGCACTTCATAAATAGCCCTCAAATACAATTAATTATAAGGCCAGGCCTCAATCTGTAAGTATCTATAGTATTAAAGTTTAGATTTTGATCTGGTTCATGTTTCACATTACTTTGGACAGTTACAATCATTAAAATGGTAATCTAGACACGTGAAGTCACTAAGTAAACAGCAAAATACACTGTAAATACTTGGACAAGGAGTAAGGGAATCATTCAGATTTCTGGGTTGCTGTCTCTCTTGATTTAATTAGTTTTCCATCAGTGGTTCAAAGTTCTGTTTCATTTTATCACTATTTTTCCAGTCTATGTAGCATGTTTACAGATGAATGGATTGCAAAAATTGCCAATTATAGATTCACTCTTAGCATAGCTATGGAGATAGGGGAAAAACCCAAGATGCTATTCAGAGACTTAAGATTAAATTTAATGTTTTCATGCTGGTTTTTTGGCACATGCGATAGCAAAATACCATGCCATGCTTTTTGAAAGAGAATAAACATAAGAATCTAAGTAGAGATGTATATGCACTTATTTACGGTGAACTGATATGCAAACAGGAAGGTAAACTACACAGTAGGTTTCAGTACCATTTATGTCTAGTTTGTTTGGCCTGATTGTAAGATGCTTCAGGATAAATACGAATTCACTAAGCTAAAACAGTCAAGCTCCCTCTTCATGACTGTCACCTGGAGTGTAAAAAATTGGCTTTGAATTTGTCCCGTTTTGATCAAGACTAAAGGCTTGCTCTGTGTGTCACTGAGCATGAAAGTTTACTTATGCTGGTATAGCTTTCATCAGTCATCAGCTTAATGACCCACCAGAAAGCTCTGTCAAAGCCATCGTATGACATTGTCCTTGCTGGGCATGTCCTTCACTGTCTTCTGTGCTTTCTTTTCTCCTGTTTGTCTTCCATAACAATACGTAACTGTTATTTCAACAATTTAGAGCTTCATTTTGTGAAGAGGTAGAGGTTTTTTTATTTTGGTTCTGCTGCTTACTGAAATGGGTATTTTTAGACGGAAGTAAGGACAAGAACTGTTTGCAGCGTTTAAGATGGATTATGCTGGCATAGTAAGCCTCTTTCTCCTTTACTGTCTGGTCTTCACCCTGTGAAATCCTAACATTCTTTACCTTTTAATCATCATTGAGCTAGTGTGCTTCTAGAATTTTCTTAATTGACTTCAGAAATTTTTATACTTAGGGGTAGTAACTAATTTATAGCTCAGTATTTTATATAGACTTAGGACTGTTTTTTCACTATACACATCAATTTGAGTTTATTGATGTTGCACGTGGTCTGTTTTATTGACTGAGCACTTGGTACTGTGATACCCATCCTCAGTTCTTCGTTGACAGCTTGGACTATCCTAAATGACTCATGGTTTAACCCCAGCTGGCAGGTAGGACCACACATCTGTTCACATCCTCCCTGTGCCCATCCCCCGTCCCCGCAGTGGGATAGGGAGAAAAAGGAGAAAAAACAGGGTGGGTTGAGATAAAGTGTAATAGAACAGTAGCGGAAAATAATAATAATAATAATGGTAAAAGAATATACAAAATAAAGTGATGCAGTATAATTGCTCACCCACCCAGTGGTCGGTTGCCCAGCTTGTACCAAGCAGCGATTGCAGATTCTTGCCCCCGGCCGACCCCCATTTATATACTGAGCATGATGTCTATGGTGTGGAATATTCCTTTGGCCAGCTTGTCCTGTCTACACTCCCTCTCTGCTTCTATGGGAAGCTGAAATAGTCCCTGACTTTATATAAGCCTTACTTGGCAACAGCTAAAGCAATATGTGTTATCAGTTATTCTCATACTAAATCCAAAACACAGCAGATACTAGGAGGAAAATTAACTCTATCCTAGCTGAAACCAGGATAATGAGAAAAGACAAAACCGTCCTTTGTTACTTCAGTGTTCTCTTCTTATGTTAGTCCTGAAAGTACTGAATCACACAATTTATCACCAATCCCTGTGGAACCACTGGCCCATGTAATTGTGAAAACTGTTTATTTCTGTCCCGTGTTATCTGTTTCGTAATAAGTAAGTAACACCTTGGAAAATCTGTCATCTTATCCCATGGTGTCTCAAGAGTTGTCCAGGCATAGTACTTGCAATTTTGAAAGCCTGTTGAAAATCAGGTCTGTAGTTACCAAATGAATTGCTTATCCCACTGTTTGCATGTGCCTTTAAAAGTCTCCTGATTGTGATATGTAGCTTTCTACTCTACAGAGCTATTTTGATGTATCTTAATTACATCATATTTGGATCTCTCTATGTTCTATTTTGTGTAAAAGTTCCTACCAGTTTGCTCAACAGAGAAATATGTATTAGTTTTTGTTTCCTCTGATTCCCACAAAACTCCTTAAAAGTTATCACCGTAGTAATCAATTTTTCTTAGTCTGTTATCAAGGAACTTGATACGTTACATGTCACAACCAGTGACAGTTTTCTTTAGATGAATGTCTTGTTCCTGGAAATTTGTTGATGCTTGTTGTATCAGTTTTATTTTAACTGAAAATCTAGTGTTGGTTCCTACCTCCATTTGGTATCCGTATCCTTGCCACAAAAGTAGCAGACAGTCCGTTACATGCTGTTCTAAATGCAGCTTCCTCTTGTAACACTGATTGCTTAGACTGAAAGGCAAACATTATAATCGTGTAATACTTTTTAGATAATTGATGCACTGGGACCAGTTGTTAAGATGCGCCACATCGTAGACACTAAATTGGACCGTGTATTACATGCTGATTTTGGGAAACCAGTTTGGCAAGTGTTGTCCTGTGAAAACCTGTGACTTCAAGTTAGCATTTTCTAATTCAAGATTTTCTGTAGCTATTACTAAGGTTATGGGAACATTTTAGCTGTCATTTTTTTGCATAGCTGTAGGGGATAAGAGCAAATCGGAGAACGTGTGAAGTCGTTCATAAGTAGGCAGGACTAAGGAGCAAGGTAGTGCAGTTCGGCAGAGGACTTTAGTCATTTGAATTACTTAAAGTTTCCATCTCCAAATTAAAATTTCATACTAAATTCCAGGTCACTTTTTACGGAATTTCAGTAAGTTGGTGCTGAGACAAGGTCATCTGCAATATTTCTCATCACAAGCTTTGCAAACTGCTGGCCGCCTCTTCCAGACTTTTGAAGGTTGATACATTTGGAATTCACTTTGTATTTGATCCTAGCTGAGTTCAGATTTGGTGGCCTTTGGAGCATGGTCTAAACCTTATGGGTTTGATGCAGATTGGGATTAATTTTTTGTTGTTTATTTCCTGACAGCTTGGTTGCTAATAGCTTTCCTGCTGCAGCTGTGGCAGTAGCTTTTAATGGTTTTGTGCAGCTTTGCAGGAATTGATTTGCTTGCTTTCTGTAATGAGGCCTACTGAAAACATACAGAAGTGTTATAAAAAATGGTATCTAAAGAAACACACCCAAATGATAAAGGAAGATTTTTGATCAGTGGCACTAGGGCTTTAAAGTGATGATGCAGAATGCTAGACTTTGTGTTTCTAGGGTATGATACAAAGCGTTTATCTGGAAGAGCAGGTTCCAGTGCACAGTTGTGTTGTAATTCTGAAACTTCTGGTGTGTACTTTCACTACTGGAAGTTAGCCAGCTAGGCTGGTGCGCAGCATGCCAAATGCATTTTTTCTTTAAAAATGAAACAGACAGACATACATGCCTGAGATGAGCAAAAGCTGATTATTGAATGTGGTGTGTTCCCTCAAGATCCCCTCTTGAGAACTTGATTACAAACAGTAGAACACTAATGAGATTTTCTTGATGATCAGAAGGTAGCATACCCTTTGGAACCTCCAGCAGCTGGATATGGTATGTGCCTATTCTCCACAAAACTGGGAATCCTTAGAGTATCAGGGGGAGATGGGGGAGAGGGGAGAGTACAAAATCAAGGAAAGTGTCTAATGGAATTCATGGGTCATGCAAAGTCTGATTTATGTGTCTAAAATTCTGTTGCCAATGAGTTTAGCGGATACTTTAAATTTGGTCCCAGAAATATGGTGTGTGGTAGTGTGAAAAAAACCACCTTAAAAACAAAACCCAAACCTTACCGCCTCCAAAACAAAACAACGCCTCCTCCCAGACAAGAACGACAAAAGTTGTTCACCATTTGTATGCAGGTTATAAAACCAGTAATTGAGTTATTTTGGCACCTGACTGCAATAAGGTGATTGTAAAGACAATGCTCCTCTAGTTTGCTAAAGTACTACATTCCCTAGGGAAACAAAACACAGGCAGCAACAGATACATTTGGTTTACTGTTTTCTTGGCATTATTTCTATCTGTAATCATATGTAAGTGCAGAAGGAATTCTCTTGAGTAGTCTTAATTCCAGTATAAAACTTCTATATACATACGTGTTTCCCAATTGCAAACTACACTTGCCAGTATCATACTCTTCCGACTGTTTTGTGCACTTTAACTGTACTGCATAGCCTTATGCAAATAGCCTGTACAGCTGTGGGAGCTTCTGTGGCTTCCTGCGTAATAAGCAGAGGCAAGGTGTGCTACACTAACTGTGTTGCTGGGGTGTTGACCCTTAAAATGATACCAGTTTATGTTTCAGTGGAAAAATCAATCTAATGAAAAGGCGGCTTTTCTTTCTGCCACTTTGATGCTTTGGGAGAGAACTGTTTTCAACGCTAGACAGTGCAATTTGAAGATGGGTAAAATGCTTCCACCGGGAAAACTGAAAACTGTCATAGTTTAGAATTTAGCATTTTTGTAGGGAGACTTTGGAGTTTCTGACCTCAACTTATCTCTTGTCAATTAAATGTTTTCCATCTGTTAACATTTGCCCTATTTTTGGGTTGGCTGTTATGTCAAACAGAATTATTGGGTGTTCATCAGACATTCAGTATAGCAGATATAAAGCTGGTACAAGATAATATTATCATAAAGTCAGTGTTTTCACCTGAACAATTATCTAAGAGTGGCAGATGGCTATTATCTTTTGACAGTATTTTATAGCCATAAATGAAATAGCTACCACTTAACATAATATCGTCTGCTTTGTTGCACACGTTGTAAAACAGATAATGCAAAAGGTCTCCAATTATACACCACTAATCTAGCAGAAGGAAATAGATGATGAATTTTCATATTTGTTATTTCCCCTCCACCCTCCAGAGGAAATTAAATCTTTCTGAAGGTGATAAATTGACCAAATCCTCCAGCTGATCGGAAGACAGACTTTGAGTAGTTCCTAGTAATTGCAAATTTCTTTTATGCTGTTTGGTCCAAACAAAGAGGATTGCCAGCTCTTCATCCTAAAGCATCTGCCCAGAAATTAACTAGGATATCAGCTATGCATCGATTTTTAAGATGGATCTCATGAACTGTTTCCCTGTAAACTGGGTAGTTATTTCACTGTTCAAAAGACGATCATTTCTAATGAGATAAGACTGGAGGTCAGTGAAAAGCTCAGCGTAATTCCTGGCGTAAACTAATTCGTTTAGATAATCCATTACTCAGAAAACATTGCTTTTGCCATTTTAGACTTAAGGATTTATGACTTATCAAGGCCTTTCTGAGTTTTTCAGAAAGGAGTTTTTCAGGGATATTTTCATGAAGTTAGATAATATTTTAGCTAGATTTGGAGTTTGAATGCAGAATTTAGAAAGCAACAATAAATTTTTCACTTCCCAGCCATAGAAGGGCAGAAACCAGATTTATTTATGCCCCGTTTAGGGCCAAGTCATATTTCACCTAAGGCAATAAAACTGCAGACTTCAGCTCTTCTCTTTTGGCAGAGCAAATGATATGGAAAATTGAATCTCTATTTTCATAGCACTGAGAATACAACTTCCCCCCCCAGCCTGTGTCTCCTTTAATTCATCAGCTGTGTAAGAAACTCTGCCTTCAAAAGGGGCAAGTGAGGTACAAAAGACGAATGGCTTGTGGAATGTTTTGTGTATGACACAGTCCTCTGCTAATATGCTGAAGGTGAATCCTCTCTTGTCGTTAAGAATTCACCCCCAGATGGTTCTAGTAGACTGCTGAAAAGCTAATGGGAGTGAGAAACGAATTTAAAAAAAAAAAAAAAAATCCCAAAGAAAAGTTAAAACTCTCCCCTTTTCCAGTTCATCTGCTGGAAAAAAAGAAGCCTCCCAGAATTTTTACCTGAGGTTTATAAAGGTGACAAACAGAGAGGGAAACTGTGTCCTGTACTTTTTGAGAGGAAAGGTTCTGAGGAGTATAATAAATGCTTTGATTATGTATTGCTGTGTAAATGTGAAGGAAACAGACCCAGACTGAGTATAAAGAACATAGTTTTCCTATGCATTTTATGAACTGAATGGCACCCACTAAAGAAAATATGACATGATTTTGTAAGGCAAATAATTCTTCATTATCCGGTAGCTAAAGAGAAGTGTGAAAAGTAGTTATAACATCTAAGCTAACAAACTGAGAAGAAAAGTCTAAGTTAAGGCTTGACAGTTGGTGGCTAATGTTCTGAAGAATTTTATGACCAAATCTGTGAAACAACTTGCTGATGCAGAGAAGGCGTGTTTCAGTAATTTGTGGAGCCTGGATGTCAGCCTTAGCCCATGCTCTTTTTGGCTGGCAGTTCTTACTGTTTTTTCCCCTCTATTTCACAGAGTCATAAAATCGTTCTGGTTGGAAGGGACCTCAAAGTCTAGTCCATCCTATTGCTTGCAGCTGAGCCAGTGCTGAATTCAGCCTTAAGAACAGAGATTTCATAACGTCTCTGAGCAACTGTTCATTATTCCAGTGAACCTCATTATCCTCCCCCCTTTTAGATCCTCATGTGTTTCATTTTGACTGTTATCTTTCATTCCCCAGGCGGAGTCAATTAACCTGTTCATGTAGAGTTAGGGTTACCTGACAGTGTTCTTCCCAGCATGCTGTGTTCACTAAAAATTAAATTTCTAAAAAGTGGTATAGGAGATGAGGGATGTATGCTGAATTACTCATGTCATCTTGGATTTGTCTGGAAGCACTGACTGTATTAGGTGTAAACTTACTTTGATTGTGAAGACAACTTTTGGAGCAGTTTAGCAAATCTGGGTGTATAATGCAGGTCTACTGAAGTACTGCTTGCTATGGAAGAGGAAGGGGGGGGCATTTGTCAGTGCCCGTATTTTTGATCAGATGTAATAGATGTACATTTATCATGAGAATCCTAATATAAACAATGTAATATTGAAGTATCAGTCTGTCTGCAGTAGCTGAGACAAAAAAAGATCTTGTAATTAGTCCAGGGCTGCCTAGTCTCAGCCAAATGGCCTTCTAGTCGCTGTTATCAGGAGTTACCATGGTCAAATTGAAGTTGAAGGTCTTTATTCCTTTGTACTTCAAGAAGCTGAAGTTGTCGAATTTTTTTTTTTAGGCAGGTCAATTAGACTATTTGCACGCTGGTTATGGCTACTTCGGTGAAGAGAATGCTCTTTCAGCAGAGAATAATTATACTTAGGTTCATATCTGAGACATGGCTAGTCTGAGTAAGATTTGCTGTGTACATTCTGGAAGTTAGTAGCAGTTGGGAAGGTAGATGTATACTGTAGACGTGATTTGTGGTTATGGTGAGTTTCAAGGATTAAATAAGAACGCCATACTTTTTACTCTCCCTCATTGTCTCCTTTTTCATGTCCTGCTGCCATCTCCAATTCATTATTTTTCCCATCTTGTCCTACAAAGTCAGCATCGTATTGCAGAGTATTAATACATAAAAAATTCTTTGCTGCTCTGTACAGTATTATGGATAATGGGAGTATGAACCATCTCCTGTAATTTTTAGAATCAAAGCGGAGCTAAGCGTTCTTAGCTTTTTATAGCCAGAGGAGAGAAATGGGCACCTTTAAGGTTTAAGTCAATTGAAGACATTTAAATGTGTACATAAAGGGTGAGGTGGATTGGCCCCCAAAAACATATAATTTATCTCAGTTGATGTAAGAAGCGTGTGTTGAAGATGACTAGGCCAAAAGAAGAGGCTGGGGGCAGTTGTATGAGTGGACATCACCCCACTGTTTCTGGAGGAAAGTGTTTCCTTGGTCTTGTAGCCCAAGAGAGAACTGAAGTATGTAGATAGAGAAGTGACTCCCACTCAGCTGGGTGTGCTTACGTTTCTGCTTTTTCTGGCTTCTCTTTAGCTCTTGCGCATCCAAGTGCCTGTGCTACTAGTCTATTTTTTCTCTGCCACTCCCTTCTCCAGTTCCTTATCTAGACATCAAGATGGCCTTTATGCTTTTACAGCGTACTCCCTCTTTTTCAGAGATCTCAGAGCCTGGCTCACATAAAGCTCCTTGAAAGAAGAGACTTAAACATGCTGAGAATTTAAGACTGTGCTTCCTTCATTTCCCCAGGATCCTGCAATACATCTGGATGCTAAATGGGGAAGCTGGCAATCCAGGAACCTTTCTGGAGACTGAATTTTGTGCCCAAGAAATTGAGGGCAAGGATTGAAGCACAAGCAGTTAGCAAACCAACCAAATCTTATTGTAATCATGTTAAAATGAATGAGGGAAAGAAATAAAACTGTGGAAAGGATTAATATTGCTATAAGGTTCTCGCTCATGCAGAGAGAGAGATTTTCTGTAATCTGAAACCTTCATTAGCCAATTAAACTGATCGTTTTGGGCTGCCAACTCTGTAATTAATAGACACTCACTTTAAGAAACATTATTATTTTCCAAGATTCTTTTTTGGTGGTGCTGGAGTGGGGTTTTTTTGGGGCGCTTTTTTGTTTGTTTTTTCTTTTTAGCTTTCTTGAGTTTAAATGCTAACATCTTGGAATCATTCGTGCATATGTGAATGAAAATGAACCTCGAGAAGAGGCTGCCAACTCAATCAATACTTTGTTCACCCTAAGGTAAAATCCAAAAGAAATACACATTTCAGTTAGTATTTTCTGTGAACAGAACTGAAGTTAGTGTTTCAGACTACAGGTTGAAGTTTCTAAAAACATAAACAAGAAATTTACTATACAATTTGAGATGTTCCTTCTCTATTCCTTAAAAAGTCATCTATAGGGACTTGCACAGAGTGATAGATCCCGAAGAACTTTCTGTAGCTGGCCGGGGGGGGGATGCCTTTATGCCATCCCCCCTTTGCTCTGTCCGCATTCATCTTCATGGTCCTTCCCTATTGTTCTGTTATCTTGTAGTTTTTGTCGTGCAGCCTCCAGCTCACTGTTTGAGATAATCCGCCATATTTTTGTGCTTATGTCCCATGGTACTGGACACTCTTTGATTTTTGCCTTTCTCCAAGTTAGCTCGCTCTTTCCTGGAACTTTCTGGCACGCTTCCTAGGCATGTTCTTGCAGGAAGATAGATCCTTGCAGCCTAGTAGGCATGAGCACAAGGCGTACCTGTTAACTCAGGAGGCTTTTCATGTGTGCAGTCTTCCAAATTTGATGTCTCTTGGTATTACAGTTCCCCTTCAGGAAGAGATTGTAGTTGTGCCTGACTTTCTTCGTGTTATTTAAAAGTATTAATACTTTATCTAGCACCTGAAAACAAAAGCATTTGCAGTCATTCCTCTACATCAGTTCATTTCTGATCTCTATGTGCAATTTGTTCAAGTGTTTCACCATGCTCATAGTGAAGATTTTTTTTTTTCCTTACATCAGGTCTTAAGTTTCCCTTGCTTCACCTTCTGACTAGTCGCTTGTTGGCACATTTGTCCAGCTTGTCAGGATTGCTCTGAACAAAGCCCTGTCCTCTAGAGTACCAGCCAGCCAGTCTGACAAGTCAGTGTTGCCTCCAGACTTGCTGAAGGTGCGTTCTCTGTCATTGCCCAAGGTGTTAATAAAGAAGTTAAACAGTATCAGCCTTAGTATTGACCCTTCTTGAAGAGCAGCTGTCGTAACTAGCTCCAGTTTGACTTCAAACTACTGACCGCTCCTCTGTGAGCCTGATGGTCTGAACACTTTCATCTGACTGGTTGTTCACCCACCCAGATGCTGTCTCTAGTTTTTCTATAACGAAGCTGGGCGAGACTGCCAAAAATGTTCTTGGAGTAAGGAGTAACCAATGTTCTCCCCTTACCCAGAGAGCCAGTTCTTCATCACTGAATGTGATCAGTTTGGCCATCCTTGATTTGCCTGTGGTAAACCAATGGTGTTTGTTCTTAGTCTTCTTTCTGTCCTTCACGTGCCTGGAAATGCCTTCCATCAGGTCTTGTTCCATAACTTTTCCAGAAACTGAGGTGAAGCCTCAGCCCGTACCTTTCTGGATCCTCCTTCTTGTCTTTTTTAAGATGGACATAGCAATAGACATCTATGTGAATTTTAAATTACAGCTGTATGTGTCCAGAACTGAGTGTTTTGGAAGCACCATGCCTGTGTTTGAGTAAATATCAGACTGTTGTGAACCCTGCCTCTCCATACCACTCTTGGTCTGATACAGAATGACAGTGTTATCAGCTAGATTAACAACAAATAATATTAGAAGTTATCATCTAGCTTACTAGTTTTGGCAGATAAAATACATTTAGTTAATACAATCGGAGAAGAAAGGACATTTATTCTCCTTGTTCTGAGTAATTCTTTATTCGTTTAAAAACTCTTCTATTGAAGTTGCCAGGGGCTTTGAACATTAAGTAATTACCAGTGATTTCTTTTTTGAATAGTGACTAAGACACTGTCTTGCTTGCAGAATGTAGATATTATATTAAAAAAAGCCCCAAGTGCCAAGAAAATCTGTTTCATAGGATTGCTCATGGAGATTTAGCCTTAAGTATTCTCTGAACTTCAGTATGTAGGAAAAGGTGGGAATTAAAGGCAACTTCTTATTTTGTGTGAATACAGGAATGATAACAGGGAACTGTATACCTGGACTTGCACCTTCCACTTAGTGGTCTTGTTCTCTTAACTTTGGCAGCAGAAGTTACTAAATGTAAGTATGGATGTTATTAATAATTATTTGTTTTCGAATATCTTTTTGGGGTTCACCAAAGTATTATGAGCCTATGGGGAGCACGTCTTTTGCCATAGTAGGTAGTGCCATTATTGGAAAACTTGGAATGCTTTTCTGAGTAGCACTAGAAGATACTATGCCCAGGGAGTAGGAGTGGTCTGAAAGGAACTTTACTTTCTGTGCAAAGTTTCTTTACTTCCCATTTTATCATGCCAACAGATGGTAAAAGATAGAAGTCTTTTTGGTCAGGCTAAACTATCACTGCATACATTTCCACATCTAATTTTATGGCTTAGGGTTTGCAGGAAAGTACGTTTTATTTTCCATCTTGCCTTCAGGAGACCAAACTAACTGAGTTTTCTAATGCTTCATGTATTCTATTTCCTAAATTTCTAATAATTCTTTTTCTTTTTTCTCTTATATCTCCATTTGGTCCACAATTTTCTTGAACTGAGTGGAGGAACTTTAATAACAAGTGCTTCAGCTGAGGCCTTATCAGTGCCAAGTGGAATGGAAGGGCATCACTTGTCTTTTTCTTCAGATGACATGCGAAGGGAGAGCTATTGATTTTTGTCCCAGAGACAGTCTGAGTCATGGCTTTGTCAAAGACAGCTTTATTATCCACTGGTTAGCTCAGCTGAGATATGATTTTTGGCCAGTATAACTAACACCAAGATCCCAGAGGAAAATCAGAAGATACAGTGCACCACTCTTGAAAATTGCTGTGATGACCATGGCAGTCTGACATTTTCTTTAAACATCTATCAATCCACTTTTACAATTAACTCCTATACTAGATGTTCTGAGTCATGACAAAGAGACGGTACATCATCTTAATCTTTCTTTCCTGCTTTGGAAAGTAGGATACTTGAATGAGAATCATAAGTTGATCTAATGCATTTGTGTAAAAGGAGGAAGCATCTGTGAGAAAGATAAAGGTTAAAACAATCTCAGCTGGACTGTGATCAGTGCTGGTTTCTTTCCTTTTCCACTAGATGTGCTAAGGCAGATGTAGAAGCTTGTTTGTGCCTTCAGACAATTAAGTTAAGCAATGTTTTATTGATTGTGAAGTACCTCATCTGGGAAGAGCTTCAGAACATTGTGAGAAACTCCGTGTTGACTATGGATATTTAGACAGGCTACTGCTGTATAGTACCAGTGTGTGGGGACAAGGTCATTTCTGCTCCTTGGGTACACATACTGTCCGTGCATTGTCATGCTGATGAGCTTATGAGTTTTTGACCTATGTATGGCAATTGCCAGCTTCTCAACTGACCCCTTACACATGACAATGTATGGATGTGGCAAGAAAAGAAGTCGCACATCTTTTCTAAGTACAAGGTGGATGGACATTCTACAGTTAATAAAATCTGCCTACATCTTTGTATTCTTTGAAACACAGTATCTGTAAGGATGTATCACATTATAATTTGCATTCTCTGATATTATTAGGAGCTTTGATAGTTAGATTCTAAAATTACTTAAAAGTATTCTTGCCAGTTTGGATCAGTTCTGGCCTCAAGTTTGCTTTATTTTTTTCTATAAAAGTGTTGGTTTTGACATCTCTTAGGTTTGGAAACTGAGAGCTTTACATTATGTGTTCCGTTCATATAGTATTTCCATTAGGCTACATGCAATTTTTTTCAAATTTACTTGAGATTCATATCACGCAAGATAACCAGTGAACTATGTTTTTTATTATGGAAATGTCACTTGGTAGGTATCAGAAGAGCCCTACCTTTCTATTACGCAGGACTAAGCCCTTTTGTTTTTGTCTTTGCTGAACAGTTACTTTTAACTGTAGTGTATTCTTCACACGAAGGTCCTTAAAGTGGAGGTTGCTCTGTCCACTTCTGTAATTTATCTCTAATGGTGATATCACTTCATTTTAGACATAACTATGGCAGCAGAAGTGGGATTTTGTTAGTCCTTTCTCCTGCATTCTGTGCATGTCAGCCCTCTTTTTCTTCCCTTCAGCCTTTTTCAGCCTTGTGCACATTAACATGCTGGGTTGTTTGGAAGCCTCCCGCTGTGGAAAGCACACAGGGAGAGACACCTAATAAAATAAAGAGGCAGTACTAACCTGTATAGCACAGCATAGTCCCTGGAACCTCTTTGGGCCTATTGTCATTTGCCCTTTTCTTTCACAGTTTGATGTGTTGGTTTGACATGGGTGAAACTGAAATAGTTGCCAATCCTCTCATTGCCCATCTGCTTTTGTGTAGATGGTAGTCCACGGGTGTAGTTACAGAGCATGCACAGAATGAACAAACAGTGCTACCAAAGTCACCACGACTAAACTTTTCTTTTTCTGCTGACTGTTGTGACCTGTACCTGAAAGGATATGGATATTCCATATTCACGGAGACATTCTGTGATGTAGCAGTTTCATAAACTGAACCAGAATTCATAATTTTTGCATAGGTGGAATCCCAAGATACTTATCCCAGGCACAGTTAGTAATTCAGGATTACCTCACAATGTGTTTTGTCTGTCCCAATTACCATGATTGTCCAATTTATTGTATAACATAAAATGTAATTTAATACTGACATACTGAAGGGCATTCATGTGTGTTAACAAGAAACATAATCTCTGTGTTATTTCATGGCTTAGTGCAAGAGAAGTTTCACAACGGCACTTCTAAAGACAGAGTTAATCTGTTGCCTTCACATCCTGCATTTCTAATGTTTTTGCATTACATTTTCTGAGAGACAAAGCAGATACTAGGTCTGTGTAGGAAAGGAAATTCAGTAACGAAACTAATATGGAACCTTTTATGAAGTGTTTAAGCTTTAAAGCCGTAAACATATTCTCTTTTTCATTATAGTTTATGGTATTATTCTTTATACTATAAGTTAAATTCTATATTTATATTCGTTTGCCTGAAAAAACAGAATATGCCCTTCAATATTGGGAATATAGATGGGAATACCAGCATACATTACTGATACAGTCTTCTGGCTTGATCCTGAATTCTTACTTAGCTCTGTTACCCTTTGGGTTTATGGGTTTATGACCAGTCTTAATTACTTTCGTACCAGTATTTTCTCCTTCATCTCTATCTTTCCTGCTGGTGTTCTTTTTTCCGTTACTATGTATTTGAGTATCAAAAATAGTTTGTTAAACGCAAATACAGCATTACTATTGCCATTTGAAAAATGTTGAGAAAATTAATGTTCAGAAAGACACAAGTGTAACTATTTTAGAAGAGGAATTGTATAATTCTTTGCTTGGCACCCTTCTGCATTTGCCTACATTTTCATTTTTGACTGTGTCAACCCAACAGTTGCTTCCATCAGTCTTTAAGCAACCATTTTCTCCTTGTGCTTTCCTCTTGCCAAATCTTTGGGTTTTTTTTAACTGTTCATGTTTAGCATTTCCAACTCACCCATGCAAATATGCCATGCTTATCTTGTATTTATGTATGTTATAATAATCTCTCTTTCCTGGCTGTTCTACACAGACAGATATCAAACTCCCTCCAGTGAGGTCATTACATCACATAAAGCTGAGTGAAATAACAAAGAAAGGTTCAAGATTAAGTCAAGTGTCTCTTCTGTGCTGAGTGTTTGGTGCCTTTTAGTGTGGAAGTGTGTCAAGCAGCTCAATTTGTCTCTGCAAAGGGGAACTACCACCACTTAAAAAGAAAAAGAAGAAAAAGAAAAAAAAAAAGAAAAAAGGTCTTTCAAAGACAAAACAGCCAAAACAACTTCTCAGTTCTACCTGCGTTGGAGGGATCTGCCAGATATAAATATGTTTGATTTATGAGGAAGAGAGTCGGCTTATTTCAGCTCCCATCCTTACAAAGATACTGCTGGCCACTTCTTAGGTTAACCAGGAGCTTCTTCAGCTCCTGGGTGTTTCTTTGTCTTCATCAAATATTGAAGAAGCCCAATGAATGTGAAAGCCCTTCTGTCTATAGTCAGAAGATAGCAATTACTGTGATATATGCTGTTGTGTTTGTTGTTCTTTTAATAGTGCTATGGAAGAATAGTCCTTTTTTATTGCATCTTTCAGCCTTTAGTAATGGGGTGATTTTGTGCATGTTTTGTTTTTTTCTGGAAGCTTTTTACTGGAAAGATCATCTTTAACCCATTTAATGTCTCATCTAAGAACTGGTGTCTAAGAGACTTTTTGACTTTCAGGGGTTCTGTGTCATTATGTGTTTCACACAAATTAACAGCATCTCCCTGCCTATTCTGAAACTGTGTGTTCTGTTTTATGCCAGAAATGTAAAATTTTGAATGTATGCATATTTGGACAGGCAGAAGGTGACTATAACGTGTATGTGTTTTAATTAGTAAAGTAAAAATAGGCTTTGGATATGTTGTGGCAAATCATTTTAACTAGAGTTAGCAATAAACCAGTTGCCATGCTGTAGAAAAGATGAAGAAAATTGCGCAGTGTGGTTTTGTATTTGTGAGGTGATGAGGAATTCTAAAGAGGAAAAGATACTGTAGGAATGAAAGCATGATAATATAAAAGAGAAATGCGGTCATTAGGAGATGACAGAGATAGCTGAAGTGGAGAAGTCCTGTGTGGCAAGAAGGCACAATCAAATAATGTAGCTGTGGCAGGAAAGCCAGTGCTATGTAATTGTGATAATATACTGATAAATGATATATACTCTGTGTGTGTATATATACATTTGCACGTTTATGTGAGCATCAGCAATAATATATACAACAATAATATACTTAATGCAGGAAATATATTATGATAAATAAGAAGACATTTAAATCGTATGGAAAATATGTTGTCAATATACATTTTGTAATAATGATGCATATTGCAATAGTTTAATAAGTAATTACATAATTTTAGTACCAGGCAAAAATATTGCTCTTCCTATTCACTTAAAAATTTGATTTAGCATGAGCATATTAACATATTGATGTAAAAGAAGTTAGTTCAGTTGTTGGGGCAATTGGTTGTCGGCAGAGATTCATCTTGCTATGGAACCTTTTCTAACAGTGGCTTAAAAAGGTTTCAACAAACAGTAACAGCTTTAATCCCTTAAAATTTTTCTTCATTCTGCAAATATTCACTGACTTTGTAAGGTTTTGTAGTTTTCATATTTTTATAGCAGTTACTGACTCAATATCATTTCTCTTGCTCGCAGGAGAGTATTACTATACCTTTAAATTCTGGGAATTAATTAGTTGTTTTAAGGATTCAGTGTAAATTTCATATTGTAAGGTTTTTATCCAAGCCTGTGTTGCCCAATGCATTTCGAAGGAAAAAATGCAGTTAACTCCGTGTCAATGTGTGATTGTGTAAGAGGTGCCATCTAAAACAAAATACTGTTTTATTTGCAGAAAGCCATATTCTTGAGGATGTAAACAAGTGTATCATTGCACTGAGAGAGCAAAATGCAGACAATCTAGATCGTGCAGCCGGTGCAATCCGAGGGCGTGCTTCAAGAGTAGCTCATATTGTGTCGGGTGAGATGGACAATTATGAACCAGGGGCTTACACTGAAGGAGTGATGACAAGTGTTCAATATTTGACCAAGAATGGTAAGTCTGATTTCTAAGCTACCTTCTAAATTTCTTTAGTGGTATAAATTTCCCTTTATATGCCACATTTAAAGTGAATCCTCTGATTCTCTGGTCTGATGCATTAATTGTGCACTAATAATTCATTATAAGGTCTCTAATCTCCTTTCAGCATAGTATTCCAACTGTAGTGATATCATGCAATTCAAAAGTAACTTTTAAAATTTTATTTGATTTACATCATTTTTGTAAGGTTTTATAAGTTATGGAAGAGTTTTACCAGAATTCTTAAATAAATGCAAAAAACAATGTTTGGAAACGTATCACTAATGAAGCAGCAGTTTTCCACGTTGTTTTCCTGGGCTCATCAGATCTGTTCTAAGCAGATGAAAGGCAAAGTTGGACAAGGAGAAGCAGGTTCGTGATTTGTGTGTGTTTGCCCCTTTTAAGGGCTGTTGAGCAGTGGTTAGAAATCTCCAGGCATCTTTAGTTCTGCTAAGCAAATTTGGAAATTCCTTCAATGGTTAGTACTGTCCATTACCTTTTTCATTATATTCAAAAAGAGAGTATCCTATATTTGAGTGTATCTGTACTGGCAGCAGGGGTGTAACTGCACTAATTCTATACTTGGTTTCTGTTTACATAAATTAATCTTTTGCCTTTCATAGTGTACATTTAATAAAGAAAATTACCTGTGGAGCTCCCAGAACTTCCATGTTTTCATCGGTTGCAACTCTGATATTTGGGAAGTTAAAAAATGGTCATTAAGAAGTTTTCTGGCAGGTCTGTACATCTGTGGAGTATAGGATTTAGCTTCATGAACCCAGAAGTCTAAATCCCAGCACTGTCAATCTAAACAAATTTCTATTATCTTACATATGACTGACATGTACTTTTATTTTAGTGCAAGAAAAGACAGGAATTTTGTTTGAGCTCGCTCTTAATCAGTCAAGTAGGTCCAGAACTGTCTTTATGCGAAACGAGAGTGAACTGACATCACAATGAAGTGGCAGAAGGGACAGAATAGTGAGAAGAGTTTGAAATAGACTTGCCTGTTTTTATGTTATTTTCCGATGTTTTGATTAAAAAAAATCTGAGAACTTTTCAAAATACCATCCTTTTTTCATAACTTCTGAAAGTACTGTGACAAATGCCAAGGGAAACAGCAATTGTAGGAAAGCATAGTTTTGATTCTTATGTAAAAGCTGAGCCCTTCTTTCTTGAAGCTGGTAGTCTTTAAACAAATTAGGAGTTGACACTGATTTCTGTTCTGTTGCCTTGCGTTGACAGTAATACATAATGTACCTAACTCCGGGTATCTATAAAAGATAGGAAGACATAAAACTGGTTTTGGTTAGAATGCTTGCCTGTGTCAAGGGACATCAAGCATGGTGTCATCTTCAAACCTAAGAATCCACTATCTTTAAGTTATTCAGTAGGAGTGGAAAAAAAAGAAACATGTACTTTTCATTACCTGTATTTATATGATGTGCAATGAACAGACATCAAATCATGCAAGGTTTTTGAGTTCCTTGATGGTTTTGTTTTGTTTGTTCTGTTTAAGCTTGCAGGGAAAATGCAGGTAGGCTGCAGCTGTCAGGTGTAACCCAAGATACACCATCACTGCTAGGTCTTTCAGGAGCCAGCTGATTGCAAGCTGACACTTCACTACGAGAGAATTGTGTGTTTATGCTCCCATTAGCTCCTAAGTTAGCCTGCGTGAGTAACCTGGGGCACTGAAGTGCATCCGTTATGCCCAGTGAAAAGGTAATGTGTTACTCAAGAGGAATTATTGCAGGCAGAATATAGAGTTAGTGAAAGTAGAATTATAGAACAATAGCGTACACAGAAATGGCAGAGAAATAAAAGCGCAAATGAAAGAGAGAAGGGGAGCCAGAAATGTGAAGGATGCAAATTGGAGGTAACAGGACAAAAAAACCTGTGCATAAAGAGGAACAGATACATTTACTGTTTGTTAAAACAAAGACTGACATTAAATTGTAGCACATTTGTTGAGGTACTTTATAAGAAAAAAAGAGGTTAAATTCTCCGCATTAACAGTATATTCAAGAAAAGAGCATAAGATCACTAAATTTGTCTCTTCAGCTGGAATGCATCAGACATATTTGAGATGGTAAAGTGGGCTGTTTAACAATAATTTTGTAATATTGTTGTACAATGAACATTAAAACCAGTGCTTAATTTCTTAGCTCAAGTTGCGTAGTCCTCTTCGGATAAAAGCTGAACGGGTCTCTGCAGCACCATACAATGGAGTGTCTGCTTTCTCAGGCTTGTGTTACGCAGTTCCTCCATTTTGCCCCTTCATTTTCCCCCAAGAAGAAGAAAACCTCAAACTAACTAACAAGCCTCTGTAAGAGCCCCATTTATGTTGCGGAGTTGAGCTCTCAGAATTTAGGTAACTAAGGACTAACGTCTTTGCAGCCTTGATTTGCACTCTGTGTGTGTATGCATTATGACATTGTGAGTATGTGGTCATACACAGTTTTCGTTACAAAACAGCTGCTTAATTCAGGTCACCAGATGAATGTGCTTTAGACATATGTCAGGGTGACATGCTAGAGGAGGATGGTATCCATAGGATTAATTTGGAAAGTAAGTAGAAGACTGCAGGAAGAGAATATACGATCTGATGGAGAGGATAGTTCATTTGGAGACTGCCACTGTCTGTACAGGGTTCCTCTGTGACACTGGATAAGTTCATGAGGCTACAACTGATTTGGGGGTGCAGGAATGCTTCCTAGCTGCTGATCTGAGTGAGCGCGCTGACTGTGTCCTTGTTCTACATCACAATGAGATAGGGACATACTCTGTCCCCTCTTGTTCTCAGGCTTCAGTGGAAGGGCATGTAGTTGTGTGGGTAGGAAAGAGCTGGAAAGCATTGCAGCAAACTCCTTACTCTAGGTGATTGGAAGTCAGCATTGAGGATTGTGCCCTGAAAATGGTTGCCCCAGGGTCTATATGAAACCTTTCTGGACCACTGGAGAAAAGTGTTCAGTCTGACGGTCTGTATGCTCTGTGCAGGCAGTTGTTTAAATCAGCGTTCCCTATCTTGATTTTACAAGTACAAAGGTGGTAGAGATTCAGCCTGAATTCTGGCATATTTAAGACTATGAAAATGTTAGTACTGATACCTTTCTGGCTTTCCTCATGTCTGACACTGCCGGTTAGATTGAAATATGCAGATCCTTGCATTTTGATATGGTTTGTGTGCTGTTGCGTGAAAGCAAAATGAAACCTTTAGAAATGCTATATAAAAACCTAAGGTCTTTCCAGTTCAGAACTGGAAGAGTAACCTTGTACTGTATTTTTAAATATCAAAGTCTACTCTATTATTTTACTACTTGACAGAATCTGCTTCAGTTTTGTTTAAGTGAACAATTTATATTATGGCATGTATCTGTTGATATAGTAAAAAGCCTGTATTTATTGTAAATTTTGTCTGCAGTTTTGCTTTCATGTCAAATCACAATGATATACTATATATATATATATGTAAGTATGTATACAGATACA
This sequence comes from Arenaria interpres, assembly GCA_013399435.1. NCBI lineage: Eukaryota > Metazoa > Chordata > Aves > Charadriiformes > Scolopacidae > Arenaria > Arenaria interpres. Next base: position 77,674 of record VXAK01005038.1, read on the forward strand.
TAAATCTTCTAGTTATTTAGATCTAAGGAACTTGTAAAAAACAAGGAAAAGAGTGGGGACAAAGATGAGAAGTATTTTAACTATCTTAAGGAACTAGTGTAGGTATCTTTCTCTGAATCATTGGAATTTTGAATCCATGTTTTTTTTATTCCAGTAGTGCTGATGGAATTACAGCAAACCATTATCCACAGCTTCTTAAAACCACAAAAACGAAACACCTTGTAAGTTACACAGGGATAAAGCTTGACTGTAAGTTTAGGAGTAATAATGAAGTTGTATTTGGAATGAAAAACAAATTTCACTGTTCTCAAATTAAAGGTCAGCTGCAGGCATTGTTCTGAGAGATACTGATACGACACACAATACTGTTCTCACTCCCTTTGAAGTATGGGTTTAATCTCTGAGACAGAATGGGCCTCACCATGAAAATGTTGAACAATACTGAACTTTTAGACTTGTTCTGGAGAAGATTGAGTTTGCGTTCAGTGATTTTCTTTAAAACCTTCACAAGTTTGCTACCTTTTTTGAAGTCCTTTCCTGTGATTTTGTCCTAAAAGTCATTCTGTTCTTCCTGACCCAGCTGTCTTCTGTATTGGTGGCATGTTTTAACATCACACTGTTTGCCAGTGTCACTAATGAATTTATTTATTTATTGGTCCCAAGATTGTTATTTCGTCCACGTTCCAGAGTCTTCTCTCACTTTATAGCCCTTTCAGTGTGATCAGTTGTATAGCCTCCATATTAATACTGATCTACGCCACCTGAAACAGAGCTTTCTTGTATGGTACTTTATTAAACGTTTCTGCAGGGTAGACTAAATCTGCTGCATTGCTTTTCTCTGGGAAAAGGTGATTTATCTTAGCAATAAAGAATATTAGTGTTACCTGATACGAGCTTCCTTCCATCTTCTCGTTTTTATTTGCATTTTCCATTTACCTCCATGTCTTGCATGGTTACGTGCACAAGCTAATGACTTTGTATTTTCCTAGATGCTTCACTTGCCTTTTCCAAATACAGTTTGTAGGCTTGTTGCAACAGCTTATACAAAATGACTGTCAGTTTCCTTTGTCCACTGTCTGAGTCTTTTGCAGTAGGGATTGTCTGTTTTCTTCAGTTCAGGACTGTTAGATTTTCTCTCACCCAGAAGACATCTGGCAATGAGGAAACGTAAGAAAGCTTTGCAATCTTGTTTTTTTCCTGTCCACTGTGACATTTGGTACTTATTTCATCCTCTCAAATTTGGCATGCCATCTAAGCCAAAATGGGGAGAGAGAAGTCCTTTCAGAGACTTCATTGATTTTTCTTAAGATACATCTTCAGATTATATTGGATGAATCAGCTGTTGAAGTTCCTTACCTATTCTTGTAGTATGAAAGATACCAATATGACCAACTTTTTTGTAGGTGTTTTATTTGGGGGTAGCTAAAGTGAGATGGATGAATCTTGCTTGTTCTGTGGTACATGCAAAATAAAAAGTTTTCATTAATTTTAAAATAAAAGTATTTTTTTAATGAAAAAATATTTTCCACTGTGCATTCATTTACATTTAAAGATAATATTTGCTATTGGAGTCTGTTTCGTATTTAGAGGTTTTTAGCCTTGCTTGTGAAGCTCAAAGACTGCTAAAGAGGACTGAGTCTCTGTACTATAAAACATGAAAAAAAATCCCCAAACATTTGATAGAAAAACTGGAATGAGGGTCGAATATGCAAGTTTATGGAATTGTTGAACCTGTGAAATCGGTGTACAACTCAGACAAGGAACAGCTTTTAAGAAACAATTCAACAGAGAATTACTGGAAGAGCCAAGAGGAAAAAAATCATTAACTAAGAAAAATGTTGAGGGTGTTTGCATGACTTGGCCTTAATTATTTTTTGTTTATAATTGCATGATGATGATTAGACTAAAGCAATAGCCCTTCATTCTTGTGACTGTCACAGCCAGCCCATGGATGATATGGAAGATGGTTCAGCTACACCAGAAGAGTTGCCAGGACTGGCAAGGCCTACCCTTCATTTAAAAAACATTTCCATGAGGAAGAAGAGGCAGGTTGGAGTCTGTAGGTGACTCCCTTCTGAGGGGAACAGAGGGTCCAATATGCCAGGCTGACCCTCTTGGGGAAGTCAATGGGGCATGAGAAATCCAGGAAGTTCTTGTAATGTGTCAACAATAACTTTTTTCTTCAAATGGGAGAGGAGCCATGCTGGACGTTGCCCTTACCAACAAGCAGGGGCTGATGGGGAATGTGATGCTGAAGGCCAGCCTTGGCTGCAGTGATCATTAAATGGTAGAATTCAAAATCCTTAGGACGGTGAGGAGGGTACACAGCAAGCTCACTACCTTGGACTTCAGGAGAGCAGACTTTGGACTCTTGATGGATCTGCTTGGCAGCGTAACGTGGAAGAAAGTACTGGAGGGGAGAAGGGCACAAGGAAGACTGTTAGTATTCAAGGATTACCTCCTCCAAGCTCAGGAGTGGTGCATCCCAAGAAAGAAGTCGTCAGGCAAAAAAGCCAGGACATCTGTATGGATGAACAAGGAGCTCCTGGACAAGTTCAAAAGCAAAAGGAGGTCTATAAATGGTAGAAGTAAGGATGGGTAGACTGGGAGGAATATAGAGAAACTCTCCAACTTGCAGGGAACCAGATTAGGCAAGTTAAGCCGAAATAAAATTAAATCTGGCCAGGGATATCAAGGACAACAAGAAAAACTTCTATAAGTACGTCAGGGATAAAGGCAAGACTAGGGAAGATGTGGACCCTTTCCAGAAGGAAACAGGACACCTGGTCATCCAGGGTATGGAAAAGGCTGAGTTACTAATGACTTTTTTGCCTCTGTCTTCATTGGCAAGGGCTGTAACCACACCACCCAAGTTGAAGAAGGCTAAACCAGGGGTTATGAGAATGAATAGCTGACCACTGTAGGAGAAGGTCAGGTTTGAGACCATCTAAGGATCCTGAAGGTATATAAGTCCATGGGACCTGGTGAAATCCGTCCATGGGTTCTGAGGGAGCTGGTGGATGAAGTTGCTAAGCTGCTTTCCATTATATTTGAAAAGTCACGGCAGTCTGGGGAAGTTCCTGCTGACTGGAAAAGGGGAAACAACCCCTGTTTTCAAAAAGGGAAAAAAGACCCAGGGAACTACAAGCTGGTCAGTCTCACCTCTGAGCCCAGGAAGATCATGGAATCCAGTCTCATTAAGGATTTCCTCAGACCTGAAATACTGTGATAACTTCTTGTTCTTCAGTTTTTAGATCACTCAGTTCTTTGTAGCTATTAGTTGTTGTTGTTTTCTAACCTAAATTTACAAAAAGCATCTTGTACGGTTTTCATTTTTGCATGGAATACTCTTTTTAATGTTTTATAATAAAATTCATAGTTTTTATAACATGCTATATCGTAATAATAAAATTATATGATCTCCCTCCCCGCAGTAATATTTCCTACTGTATACAGCTAACCATTCCAAATTCTGCTCTGTTTAAGATTTTCATACTGTCTCACCAAGATTCCTTTCTGCCAAACATGCCCTGGTTCCAAACCTTCCTGGTTCCTTCCTTAGTAATGATGAACTGTTAGATTTGGAAATGATGCAACAGATCTCGATGAGGAGAGCATATGCATAATTCAGTAGGATTTGTGTATGCATATGTATTTATGTGTGGGTTGTAAATCTGTTAACATAGTAAAACTGCATCTTGCTGAAATCAGAAATTATATGCTTGGTGTGATGTTGTTCACCTCAGGTCTCAGTCTCTCAGCACTGCCACTCCTGGCAGTATTTGGAGAAGCAGCATCGAATACATTATATACCGAATAACATATTTCTGTAAACAGGGCTTCTTACTTTCTGGGGACCTCAGATGCTGTTTTCTATCAAAATCCTGTCACTGCCAGCACTGTACAAGGTCATCTCTGAAGGTAGTTTTGCGTGCTGTGGGGTTTATTTTGACTTGCAGTTGATGACACCAGATAAGCTCCTCACTTTACCCAGTGCTGTTACACAGCTGTAGCTGGAGTAGTTTTGTAATAATTCAGTAGATTGCAAAGAAAGTGTTAAGTAGTGCACGCATCAGTTTTAGAGCCTTGGTCATGGGGTTTCGTGCAGGAACATACAGCTGTCTGTTCTCATGTTTCTTTATGATTCCTGTCAGGAATTAAATGATAGACAGCGTCAGCAGGTTAGAAGGTGTGTTCCTTGGGCATTGTACAAAAAATTCCTTACATAAAGCTTCACCCTTCCGAAGCAATATAAAGCAGCAGATGTGCTTCTCCCATGGGATACTCGGACTGTGACAACTAGGTTAGGCAGTAAACAGGTTGATGCCCCTCCTAATCAGCAAAAATATTTGGGAGAAGCCATAAATGTTTCAATGGCTTGGATTTTGTTGTATTTGTTTGGGTTTTTTTAATTGGAAGCAGTTTCATAACTTGTTTCCTGAATTGAAATACTTAGCATTTCTTGTATCACACTGTTAGTGTTTTCCCAGTAACTTTATTTTTGGTGTTGAGAGAGGCTTAAAATAATTTCTTGAAACTTACTGCTAGGTTTGAAGTCAGAAGTGTTTAGTGATCTGTTCTAGAAGATGGCTGCAAGTAATAGAACTATTTTTATTCTTAGATTTCCTGGAGCCCCCTTTTTTTAAAAATACGCTTATTTTTTAAGAACGGGAGGTTAGATTTCAGGAAATGCTGTGGAGCAGATCTCTGAGGAAGTATTCATGGTAAAATAAATATTCAGTGGTAGTATGCCAAACATTAAAGAAAGATGATGTACTGATTATAACAAGAATGCCAAAAAGAAAGGGGGAAGAATCGGAGAACGTGTCTTTAGAAAACAGGAAGGTACTCACTGTAGGCTTTCCAAAGTAGGCCTTGCTAAATTCAGAAATGGTGGGGAAAAGCTTTCTGGATAAGAGGGCTCTCAGGATGGCCAGTGGCCTTGAGCAGGTGACCTGTGAGGAGAGGGAGAGCTTGAAGGTTGGTGTAACCTGAGGAGGTGGAGGCCAGGGGCAGTCGAATAGAAGGCTACAGCTTCTTGAGAGGTGGTTACAGAGACAGCAGTACCAGACCAGATTTTCAAGTGTTAGCTACACAAGACGTAGTGTTGGTCTTATTTTAAGGAAGAGACTGATGCTAATAATATGCAGAAGTCCTTTTCAAACAATGTGTTTATGATTTTTTTTCCTCAAGTTAGACACCGGCTGCATTCATGTAAGAGTCATCTTTTCTGGGCAATTAAATGTTTTAATGTGTGCATTCGTGCTCTGCAGTAGCAATCTCAAATTCCTAGAGAAGAGTGCCTTCTTGCTGTTAAAAATTTGTAGTTTTAGTATTTGAGAAGGATTTTTAGTGTAAAAGGGTTGCAGAAATCTCATTCTGAATCTGTGAATTTCTCCAGAATGCTAATGCAGGGTTCTTATATGAAGTATCATGTATTAAATGGAGGTGAAGCATAGCAACATTGCAAATGGATGCAGTCAATCGACATGATTTTCATCTGATACATTTCCAGATAGGCAGATAAACATTTAAAGTCTATTGGTACTGTATATTTTCAAAGTGTTTGTTTGCTCTGTAGTCTGGTCTTTTAAAACTGTGTTGGTTCCTCTCCTGCACTGAGTCAATAGGAAGATTTTCAGCAGTGATCCAGATTTGTTCTAAATAACAACATAATCATCTTGTATTTACTCAGTTCCTTCACTTGTCTTGCTTAGATACTGTTCTATGAGCCAAATAAGGCACGTAAGTACCTGTACCTAAGAACACCTTCAAAGATATTAATAGTGTTAGAAGCAATGTTACTTTTATTCATACAGTTTTATTCCATTTCAAACCATTGTTCGTGAGTTGATGTACTTAAGAGTTGATAACTGACGTTCTTGAGTCTTTATTAAAGCCTGCTATTCTGAGTCTTGGAGAAAAGTTCTTTTCTGCACTGCGTGTGAAGAGGAAGTATTCTTGTAGTCAGCCTTTGTAAACTTTAAACCATAAGTAAAGAACAAAAAGATCTTCTGGAACTTTTTTAGCCTTTCCATACTCTCTACATAGAATTGAAAGTAGCAGGAAATCTAATTGACAATGGCTTTCTTGTCTGTCAGCAGTCTGTTGCAGTTGGAGTTCACCCTGACTGTATGTGCAGAACAGCCAGTACCCATTACAATTAATCATTCTCACTGTTTCTCTGGATTCTCGTACAGAACTTTCTTTACCTAAAGAATTTCTTCCTGCTGATAATACTAGCGTTAGCACTAATAGCTGTAGATGTTGCTAATTTAATTAGTTACCAATTGATTGAGAAGTTTCAGGTAAATACTGAAAAATGTTCTTTTTAATGTTATTGATATGTGGTTATTTAAGGCAAGGTTTCCATTGTGGGGCAGAATTATGTACTGCAGGTTGCAATTGTACTGAGTGTAGACAGCTCATTCAGTTTGTTTCTTTGCTTTTTTTACCTCTGGGTTAAGAATCAAGGGAAGGAGCACATTGAATAGTATGACTGGAATTAGTTCAATATTCTACCTTTTTTCCTTTATTTTGTATAGTAGCTCATCGTGCTGTTTTCAGTATAGAACTGATATGTGAGAGCATTGTGTTCTCTGTTGCTTCATCTTTTAGTATAAAAGTAAGATACAAGCAGTTTTATTAGGTTCTGTGAATAGTTTCATTTTTCATGTCAATCCTGTATGATCTAGGGGCCATTGTGTATCTGATCACCTGCTCACTCTTTTGTGTCTATGCTTGATCTTTTGGGCTTCCAGTTATCTTCAAATTCCACTTGAAAGAATTTTCAGAATCACTTTTCATTTGGTTTTAGGTTTAATTAGGTATACAAAAATATTCTAAAATAGTTGTGCTCCTCGTGGTATATGCAGTTCAATTAGTTTTGATTATGTAAGATGGGTTGACAAAGAGCTTAGCGACATGGTTTGGTGATGTTTTTTTATCAGGGTTAGGTTGATGGTTGGACTGGATGATCTTAAAGGTCCCTTCCAACCTAGACAATTTTATGACTCTGTGGGAAAGATACTCAAGTTCTATCCAAATGTATGTGACTGCTTTTGAAAGGTTGCCCAGAGAGGTTCTAGTCAAAGTCTGATTGGTCAAAGTCAGCACAACTCATACTGTTTTGCGAAGATGGTGAACTTCTTGAGTTCTTGGGTAGGGTTCGTTTATTTTTCCCTGGAGCACTGTCTGTACGGCAGAGTGCCTGGAGATGCCCCTCCCTTGATACGTACTTGATGCTTATGCTTTTGCAGCCATCTCCTTAGAGGAAATGAACTTTTTGCCTCCTGACACTTGTTTCAGTGGGCTGAAACAGCTCCCTCTTGAGTCGTTTTATTGATTTCGTACGGTCGAGTAGTTTAAGGCAGATTTGGGGAACCTGAGCCTTCCCAAACACACAGCAAGCAGGAGCCAGTAGAAATGGGTTCCTTAATTTCCTCATCCAGACCTAAGCCTTTCTTTGTGAAAGAAGGTGCTCAAGCACAGTAGCATTATTCTCTACAAGAGAAAGGTGTTCTGCATTTTCTTCTAACTCTTAATTGCCATTATTTTATTTAGAGGAGTGTGGACAAAATGGTTGTGTGTCCCAAGACTGAAAACGTCTCTTCTGATACGTCTTCAGCTTCAGGGAAGCCAGGTGTCCAGGGGGCTACTCTGCTGCTTGCAGGAGGAGACGGATATGATAATTTCCATTTTATATTATACCCAGAATTCTTGCCATTTCCGCCCTGGATTCCTTTGTTACAAAGTCTTCTTCCTTAGCTACCTTTTTCAGCTTGGTGAGCTCATGCTTCCACACTTTTGGCAGGAAGCCTTTAAAAGCTCAGCTGTAACAAAAGCAGAGATCTGGGAGGCTAGAGATTGGATTGATAATTTGGGTTTACAGTTGTATTTACAACATAGCTAGATGCTTGGCTGTGTGATAAATATTCCTAGTGTGTTGGTATATGGAAACGGTTTGATTTGCATAAAAATCTTATAATGGCAGTTATTTTGCTCTTCAGAATTTTTCTCCACTACAAATAGGACCACCAAGAGAAAGCAGTTTGGGTAAGGGTTACTCATGTTCTTACAGAATCAGTTGATCTTGCCAGGATATCTTACATATTAAAATGGAGTGTTCTAAGTGTCTGTAAGTTTGAGAATGATGTCTACTTTCAGAGTATTCAAGAATGTAATAGGAGAATCCCAAAGCTGTCCAAATTGGGGACCCTCCTTAGGTTGTGTCAGTGTGGTAGCAACTACTCCAGGCTCGATCTCAAACTGGGAACTTGTCGTGGGCAGAGTGATTGAATAACTTCACTTGTAAGAGAGTAGTAGTGCAATATTAGTATAAAACAGTGATTTAACACAGTTGCTAGTGAGTGTGACAGTGTTTTACAAGATTTGATGGCAAGGTGCACTTGATTACTTACTGCAGGGAGGACAGGGTCAGACAGAACTGTCAGGGAGACCCTCCCATTGAGTCATGAGGTTCAGAAAGAACCCCCTCGCTTTCTAAACCTCATAGAGGAGTCTAGGGGTGGCTGGATCCAGTCCTAGTCCCAGACTTGGTCAATGGTATATGTCTAAAGGATTAGATGTGCACAATCAATCCTTTATATCACTTAGATAAGATTTTGAAGTTTAGCATGCTATTAACCACTTCCTGAGAATATGTTGCGGCAAGGAATCTCAAAGGAGAGCTCAAAGGGCTCTTGGGCTGTCCACTATTTATAGAGTAAGATAATTGACCTATAGTCATATTTGCATGGCAACAAATTATCTAGGTTCTCATTCCAGACAGTGTTTGGCTGTGTTGCCAGCCATCTCCCAAAGTCCAGGTACGACCCATTGAACTCACACTGTTGGTTATGGCTTGAGCAGGAGTGGGTGAGGGGGCAGAAGGGAAGAGCACAGCACCACAGAACCATATACATCCAGCTCACCTTTGTCTTCCTGTGTGGTGAACGTACAGAGCCTCAAAGCTCTGCAGGAGGCACAGATGTGGGAAGAATGTTACTAGGAGAGCATTTAGTGCTTGAACAGTCATTTCTTACCTTCCTGGAGTAGAAATGGTTGTCCAAAAGGCAGCGTTGTGAAGGCTGGCTGTGAGTCATAGTCACAATGTGGTGACTTACGGTATTCTAGAAGAATTTTCAATTTTTGAATTGGAAAGGCAATTGCAAAATTGTTCAAAAAAGGCCTGTGAATAGCACAACAAAAGGGCCATATGTGGTAATAAAATATAGCTTAATGTCTAGAGAGAACCTTGAGTTTTTGTCACCTTAGCCACAAACAAGCTATCCAATGGTATTTCACTTTCTACAACTAGCAGGCTTATTGGTTTCAAATGATTATCTACTATAATTGAACCTATTTTTTAAATAGACCAACATTCCTTTATCATTTTTCATTTAAAACATTTTCAATAATACCATTTTGTAGTAATGAAAGTTTGTGTGGTTGCTTACACCATAGCCTTCAGCATTTAGGACCTCATTTCATATCCACTGAAACCACTGGAATGATTGCCACTAACTCCAGTGATTATGTCTCAAACTCTCTACGTCCCAGTTCTTATTTAGTGAGTTTTACCATGGTTCATTATCGTATTGAACAGTAAAGATCAGGTAGGGTACCAGTGCCCAGTACATTGCAGTGTTACAGCAAAGACACGGAATTGGATGCACAAATTTGTCTTTGTTGTGAGGCAGTGTTTTCTGAATTGTTTTGAGGCTTGCTATTAATATTAAATTTAGATTCAGTATTTTCATGGAATTGTTCAGGAAAATATCTTTCCTGCAGTTGAAAGTGCTTATTGGTATTTCACTGTAATTAGGAACTTGAGGATTTTGGGTACCAAGATATATTTATTTTTCTTGTGCTTGCTTTTTAAATGTCAGCAATCTTTCATGAAATATAATTCTTCTTGATTAAATTATTTCATTCCAAGTTATTATTGTAGTAGACATAGTACTAAAAAGTAGTGTGACCGTTTTCCCAAATACATTTTGCCAAAGGCAATTTTGGCTTTTATGTTTTGGTGCTTTGCTAACATACTATGTCAAAAAATAGCTGATTCTGCCTAAACCAGTATTCATTTCTGATGTTTCCCAGTGGGATATGCAGTATTTTTTTGCCTTTGGGCCAAAGAAAGTTGGGTATTTTATGCAGCACTATCCCTTCTGGCTAATTCAATTACTTTCAGGTTTTTTAAGTTGATACTGCACCCACTGGGAATAAGATTTCTAAAAAGATGATATTTCTAATAATCTACCAAAATAAATGGCTGCAATTCAGAAGGAAATGTTTTGATTGTTGCTTACAGCTAATGTTTTGAAGACCAACTTATTGTCAGCATGGATATAATATTGGGAAAATTTGGCCCAGTTACACTTTCTCAGTTTCTGAAACAACACTGGTGCCTCCTGAGAGACCATCACCGCAGTACATGAAAACCTTCTGGTACCAAACCTGTAATAACCACTTGAACTCCAGTCTTCAGTGATGGGGGAAGGCAGAAGGACTCACTGGGGATAATATATAGAAGGCTTATGATAGTAACTGCTGGGCTCAGGGTTGTTTTTTCCTACTTCTCTACTTCATATGATGACTGGAGTTAACTTGTGATTTAGGCATTCCCTTTTCCTGATGCTTCACTAAATCTTCAGCCTGATGGAAATTTTATTCTTGTTTTGTTTGTATCCTAAGTTTTTTTGAAATAGTACTTGGAAGTTTTATGTCACTTGGAATTTAAACATTACCAAAGTTCTCCCTATAGCAGTATAATTCTTGGCCTCAAGGTTTTGGGTGGGGTGGTTTTTTTCTTGTTGGCTGTTGTCTCATGAGTGATCTGTTTTGGATGAGATTTGTATTAAGATGACTAGTTAATCAGGCAAGAGAACTGAATTATATCTAGCCTTTCAGTCTCATGCTTAAAATACTATGGAATCGTATACTTTTGTCTTAACGTTGGGAACAGCACCTGAATGAATGAATTCTAGGTCAACATCAGTGCAGCAGGAATAAGCACATCATGAGTACTGGGCTGTAATGGAAGTATATGAATAGAACTATTTCCTCAAGATGTTTCAGCTCTGCAAAATTTTTAAAAAACAAAATAGAAGCTTTGCAAATTGGACGTTCCATGTAATTTGGAGCTTTTAATGAGACCGAAGTTCCTCAGCTGTATGAACAAAGTGTTTGCGTGGGCAGTGTATAATGCTATTTGATGATACAGTGAAAAAGCCATTTCTCAAGATACAACTGACAGCTGTTAGACCCCACATCCCTCAAGTACTACTGGAACATGTTCTAGGCCAAAGACTTAGGTTTAGTCATGTAATACACTGCAGATTGTCTGCACGCAGGCAACATGCAAAGAGGAGACAGAGCATCTCTTGTGACCCCTTTAAAGGGTTTCTTTCAGAACACTGCAGTCATAGCCATTAGTTTTCATTTCTGGTTCACCATTTGTTGTCTCTGTTTTGGGTGATAAATGGAGATATTTGAAGAATGTTGTTGCTGCAGTTCTTTCTCCGCACGTTCAATACACCTTTGCTTGAGAGAATTACCCTGTTTTCATGGGAAACCCTTTCTCACCACTTGGAAGCCAATTCTTTCTGTCCCTGCAGGATGATTGCTTCATTTAATACCAGTTTAACTAGCTATGCCTTGTGGCTGACTGTAACAATGATAACATTCAGATTTGTTTTGATTCTTTAAGTTTACCTTACAGGTATGAAATAATCTAAGCTGCAGCTGGGAAATAAATCATTCATATGTCGAGGATGCAGCTGAGTTTATAGGGCTGTATTTTCACTGCCACAGGCAAAAAATGTCGAAGTCTTGTTTCACGGTTTCTAGTGGTGTTGAGCAGATCACACACACCTGCCCATGTGCCATTCTGAATTTTATCTTTCTGGCAAGAGATGGGCAGAGAGACTGTTGTTGCTGCTCACATGTTCTACCTGGTCTGGTCCTTTTTTCAGTAACTGAGAGTGTTGGATGTAGTTTGGTCTTCTGTTACAAGTATATAAGGCTAAAGGGTCCATTGGGTTTGGTTCCCAAGACAGTATACACCTACTGCTTAATGCTTCTGTGCAGACAAATTCATTCTTGCCATGTTTGGTCTCACACAGTCTGTACTCTGAAACATTATTTATGAAACTTTGACATTTTTCTATTTTTGCCATTGTAAAAGAGACATTCTGTGCTGTGTGTCAAAATGAGTCGTCAAAAACAAAAATAGAAATAAAAAATAACTTCTTTTTTTCTTGGTAAAAGGTCTTGCTTTTACATTCCTGTATTTTTTCTTTCATTAATTGCATAGTGTAGTGTGGCATGCAGAAGATAAGCCAAAGCACTTTTTTTGTACTTTATATGTAAAATAACAAAAAATTCCAAACTGTCTGTAAAAACTGAAAAGTGGGTAGATAATGAGAAATATTAAGAAGGATCGTACGAACAGGGCGTATGTTAGGGTAGAAAGTGTTCCTTTGCAGTTTCATGGCCTTAGACTTGTTCTCCATCAAATAAATGGATTTTTTGCCTTTTTCTTTGTAGAAAGCATATAGTACTGAGGGATTGCACGGTCAGTTTGACGTTGCAAGTCAAAGTGAAATAAGATGTGACAGGTAATGATGTGAACCACTAGTCAAATACTGTATATTTAGTTCTCGTGTTTTACTGAAAAGATGCATGCCCGTCTATGCGTGTATTACAAACATCCAAGTAACACCTTACTCATTTTTCTCTGAGAGGGTCCCTCTTGGAGTAGTGAGGCAGGGTTAGATAATTTCTTCCTATTTCATATATTATTTCTGTGTTTGCTGAGTTTTTTTCTAAATTGAGATGTCCCTTGTCCTGCTGTAAAAGTAAGGTCTGAAAAGTGTCTGTAGTTACATACCAGTAGGATGGAGAAAATGAGATAACACTGTACCAATATTGCTTGTTTGTTTGGAATAGAATTTAAACATTTTCCAGTTCAAAAAATTATTTGGAGAAACTGGGCAACTGAGGTAAACTACCTGGACCTACAGGTGCAAAGCATTTGTCACTCTCTTGTATGACCTCTTTGTCTCTAAATTGGAGAGACATGGATTTAATGGATGGAGCACTCGGTGGATGAGGATCTAGCTGGATGGCTGTAGTAAAAGGTTTGCAGTCAACAGCTCAATGTCCAAATGGTGACAAGTGGAGTTCCTCAGGGGCCAGTACTACGACTGGCACTGTTTAACATCTCTATCAGAGACATGGACAGTGGGATTGAGTGCACCCTCAGCAAGTTTGCCAGTGACACCAAGCTGTGTGGTGCAGCTGACACCATGGAGGGAAGGGATGCCATCCAGAGAGACCTGGACAGGCTTGAGAAGTGGGCCTATGTGAACCTCATGAAGTTCAGCCGGGCCAAGTGCAAGGTCTTGCACCTGGGTCATGGCAGTCCCAAGCACAAATAGAGTTTGGGTGGAGAATGGATTGAAAGCAGCCCTGATGAGAAGGGCGTTGGTGGATGAGAAGCTCAACATGAGCTGGCGATGCGCACTGGCAGTCCAGAAAGCCAACCGCATCCTGGGCTGCATCAAAAGAAGTGTGGCCAGCAGGTCGAGGGAAGTGGTTCTACGCCTCTGCTCCGCTCTGGTGAGACCCCACCTGGAGTGCTGTGTCTCTGGAGTCTCACTGTGACACTCTGGAGTCCTCAGCAAAGGAAGGACATAGACCTGTTGGAATTGGTCTATAGAAGGCCCTGAAGATGGTCAGAGGGCTGGAGCACATCTGCTGTGGAGACAGGCTGAGAGAGTTGGGCTTGTTCAGCCTGGAGAAGAGAAGGCTCTAGGGAGACCTTATAGCAGCCTTTCAGTACCTAAAGGGGCTACAGGAGAGATGGGGAGGGACTCTTGATCAGGGAGTGTAGCGATAGGATAAGGGGTAATGGTTTTAAACTGAATGAGGGCAGATTGAGACTAGGTACTGGGAAGAAATTCTTTCCTGTGAGGGTGGTGAGACACTGGCCCAGGTTGCCCAGAGAAGCTGTGGCTTCCCCATCCCTGGAAGTGTTCAAGGGGAGGTTGGATGGGCCTTTGAGCAACCTGGTCTGGTGGGAGGTGTCCCTGCCCATGACAAGGGGGCTGCAACTAGGTGATCTTTAAGGTCCCTTGAAACTCAACCCATTCAAACCATTCTATGATTCTGTGACTTTGGGAGAGTGTTGAAAGTAAAGACAACAGATAGAAAACAGCTAACCCTATACCGCTCTTCTTGTTGTCTAGTGTCAGGGTCTGTTCCCCTTCCCAATTTCCCATTTGAGAGGCAGCAATATTTGTTACTGTGTGTTACGTAAGCTTAATTAAACTTACCTGCAGTAAAAGCTATCGTTGGTGGTTTTTCCCCAAGTGGCTTAAGTATGTCTGGAAACTTTCACAGTCTTGAAGAGATTTAATTGCCCAGTGTGACAGGAGGCAGTCTAGCTTTGTCTGTTTGCTAGCTTTTCCCCTTAAAAATGTCCGTGTTAGCTACAGTACTAATTTTAAACTCCGTGATTCTTACTGAACGTGTTAGCAGAGGGGTGTATTTTTGTCCATTGGTCTGTGCTGAAGGCATTAAGGGAATGAAAGATACCAGCTACTTATCATGCCTAGATAACTCTTGAAGGAATGTGAAAGTGTCTGTGAATTACAGTGTTGACCCCTGCTGATCTGTTGAAGCACCATATGCTTAACTCCTTGCTGCTCAGGGGGGACACCTTTCACTTTAAATTTCTTTCCTATCACTTTCAGTTTTTAATCCATGGCAAGCCTTTGGCTCTTGCCCTGTAACTTTTTTTTTCCTGTCTAGTTTCCTGTATCAGCCATTCCTCTTGTATTTGCATTTCCAGAGCACTGTAGTGGATTAGAGACACCCACTTTTCACAGGCGGAGTCATTCAGACGTTGTAGTGTGTTAGATCTGTCCCAGTGTTACCAGTGTGTCTTCCCTGTGGCTTTCTGTGTGCCCCCTTTCCCTCCACCTGCCCTTTGGGAGGGGGCAGGCAGACAGTGTAAAATGCCAGTATATGCTTCTCTTGGTTTTTTGTACATTTTCAGTTCATTTTTTAGAGACAGTGTCAGGGATCTTATTTTCCAAGTTACATTTATCTATTTGCACTGTAGTTTAGAGAAAAGGTGGAGTCTTCTAGCACAAGGCGATCTGTACAGTTTTAGTAAGACCATACAGAAGGACTTCACAGGTGAACATGCTTGTATCTACAACTGAACACTTCTTTTCTCGGTAAACCCAAGTGTAATCCATATATCTGATATTCAGAAATGATCTTAGAGCAATTCTGTATCTTTCGCAACATCCCTTTCCCAGAATGAATTGCCATATATCCGTTCACTTCAGTGAATGTAGCACTGTCTCATAATTTCTGAGATTTGCATTACCTGAAGACCCATTTTAATTGGTTTTACTTCCTTGCCCTCTGTATTTTTCAGAGCTGTGTTTGTAAAAAACCAAATACTAATTAATTTTAATAAAATGCATCTGCATTTTATTGCATCTGCAGTCAATATGTTCATGCAGCACAAGCTGTGTTTTGGGGAATGTTGTAGAATGAGTATATAACTTTGCTCTTAAAAATACAGTTGGTTTTCTGTGACTTTTCGCTAAGCAGGGCTCAGAGATACTTAGAGATACTTAGTGACAGATACTTAATCTTAGTCCATTGATCTTATTGTTCTAGTTAGCTTTCCCCAGTACTTCTACATGCTTAAATTAAATGAACCATCTTCCTTATCCTCCAAATGAAAACAGTAACTTGCCACATCCCACCCGCTGTAAGAGTTTTTAATTGGAAATGAAATCAGATACTAGGTATTAAAAATCAGGGTGCTTTGTCTATCCTGACATAAAAGACATAAAATTAGCAAAAAATCGGTGAGAGTAGCCTGCTATCGCCCTGATATAGTTGCTACCAGAATCAAGTTCTAGAAATAGGTTAGAGTTCTTAACATCCATCTAGATTATCCTCTGTTCTTCTGGACTGCTAATTCTCTTCCTGCTGATGAGAACAGGTTTCATTTTTCTTTTTTTCTAGTTGCAAGCGATAAGACAAAGAAATTGTAAGATCCCTCAAATCTCATTTTTGTGTGTGTGTCTTGTCTTCAAAGATACCAGAGTGTGTACATACAGCGTTTGTGCAATTGAATGGAAAGTTACAGAGAGGGAGTTTAAAATGGTAGAGGAAATGTTATGGTCATCCTCAAGAAAATAAACTATCAGTCTCCTAGGACTCAAAAATTATAATTTATCAGACAAAAGGTGAAAAATTAATTCTGCAGTATTTATTTATTTTTTTTTTACATCATTGTGTTTGCAGACATGATGCTTTCATGGACTGTGTCTTGTATGTTACGATAGATATGCTTACAGACAAATCACCTAACCCAGCAACAGCCTGTTTCGTGGAATCCCTTTTATATTGGATGAAGGCTGAACGTTTTGGGAATCTTCTGAAGATGGTTGGAGGTGCACCAAGAGTTACGAGTTCAGGATGTAGACCAGGGTAAACATGCGGAATAAGCAGAGTGTCACTCTGCAGGTAGTGTCAGCATTCATGAGTGAGTGTGAGGAAAACCCACACTTTACTCATGGCAATGTTAATGTATAAAACCTTAGCCAAACTGGGGATTGTATTGCATGCAGAGTAAGAACGTATTCCATGTTTCCAGAGTGTCTGGTTCCCAAATAGGTAGACTAATAATACAATGGTGAATTTATTGCATAAAGTGAGTTTTGTCATCTTTTCAGTACTTCTCTCCAGATCAGCCTTAATAAGGTTTCTATTTTAGTTCAAAAGAGGTAATTTTTTTTGAATGCTCTTAAATGACTTTAAATATCTTCTAAATGACCTTTTCAAAGCTCAGCCTTTCTGAAGACAAAAATAGTCTTAACTTACCCCAAAATATCCATGTATATACTTTGTTACGCATATTCTTACTACTGCAAATTTTGTAGGAATTACCATGCTAAACATAAAATTAGAACTTGTAGAAATCTGACTGGTATAGTTTTTTTGTTAATTGACACCATTCTCTAACTTAAGCAGTATATAGCATAATGCTTATTCACTGCAAACAACCAAATTTTGCAGGGATGTATTTTTTAACATCATCGTTGTTGTTATTGTTATTATTATTCAGCTCTCAGGATTTCTCTTCCCCACCTAGATTACTGAAAAAGCTGTTCTTTGTTCTGGTAGTCGTAGTCTCTTATGAGTAATTGGGGGAGTACTCTTACGAGTAATGAAGGGACTCCCCCTAGGAGGAGTCCCTTCCATTTCCTCTTAATGGTTTGCACAGCATGTCCTGTGTCCTGTATACTACATTTGAACAGTCTCAATTTGGGAGTATTTGTTCAGCAACCTTTAGAAATTGCCTGATGTGTTAGTTGCTCTCTCCTCTTCCTGGCAGAGCTTTGGCCTTGGATATGACAAAGTAAGTTAAGAAAAAACTTCATTAGAAATCTGTGGTAACAAATTCTAGTGATAGAAGTGGAGGCTGCAATTCAGTGTCATTTTAAACTGCTCTAAACGCAGCTTTTATTGTCAGCAGTGGTGCCCGCCTGCCCCATCTGCCTTTTCCTACCGCCTGCCTTGTACCAGTACTAGCGTGTCAACTCTCTGGCCTGGTAGCAAGTTGCACTAGAATGCTGAACCACCTCAGAACCAGCTTGGCAGCGAAAAAACGAATGCCTCAGTTCATTGAACTTTGTCATGATGCTGCTGTATTATCCCTGGTTTTGAAATGAGGACGTATCTGTGGAGGGTTGGTGGTGGTCTGCCGTTGGACTGACGGTAAACTGAAGACAGTGTGACCCATGATAACTCATTTATGAAAAGTAATCATGACTTTTTTTTTTTAGGTACAGATTTAGGGTATTTACTAGTCTTACCTTATGTGTATCACAACACATTCTGTTCAGTACAGATGCCTCTAAATTAGGCCCAGTGACTTCAGTTAGACTAAAGAAGGTCACGCTGCTCTGTACTGTGAACTGAGTTCAGGAGGAGTGGATGTTTCCACAGGACATAAACTGATGAGATAAGAGAGGCCCACGTGGTCCACACTGTCCGCTAAGAAATGAAAAAAACCATTTCGGAAATTCTTTGCCAGTATGACCTAGAGGGAAATGTCTTTCTCATTAGAGATCTTATGGTCAGTCTGTCCTTGAGCATGGGAGCAAAATGCAGTAGGTAGAGAGCTTCAAAAAAGGTAGATTATTTATATGATCTCTAAGTATCTTTCTCCTCCTTTGGATGCTATGACCTGCCTCTAATACCTTATACAGGGAAATCCATCTGCCCTCTCAAAACCAAAACCACCTCTCTCTGTGCTTTTTGTGGGCATTTGTGCAGCAAGGGGGAAGAGATTCCTTTAAGTCACCACTGATGTCTTGAACTCTGAGGTTTAATTGCAGGCATTGCCTTAATTTCCAGCTGCAGTGTAAGATGCATTTGCCAGGCTGTGCAAGCACTGTGGAGAGAGAGCTTGAGCGGGGGAAAGTCCAGGGACTCACAGATAGCAAAGTCACGGGCAGTTACCTGTACCCATACCTCTACCTGTCCGGTCTGCGGTCTTACAAAGTAACAGTGACTTTAGATAGAACTAAATTGTCGTGTTGCAAATTAACTATATGTTTTCCAGGTAGGAAGTTGAATCCCTGTAATGAGTGTGTTTAAAAGAGGAATAAATTAGGGCCTTTTCAAAAACGTAAAAGCAAAAATTTACTGGATTGCCATTCTTTAGTAATACACACTGCCAATAATTTCAGGACGGTTAACTCTTAAATATCTTACCCTTATTAAGTGTAAAGATATAATACCATAAAACTGCTGTCTCACATTCAGCATAGCTTATATATAAATATACATGTAAATATATTAATCTATTATAAATATTTGTACACTTATATATAAATATATAACTTTCTAAATATTTATATGTATTTTTATATATGCTTAGCTGCATTACTTAATGCTTGATGCTTATGCCAGTAGTCTTACAACCTTGCAATGCATGCAATGTATCCATATGTCGGGGGTAAAGAGAAGCAAGTACTAATTATAACTTACTTTTATTATGCAACCTCTTACATCCCACAGGCCACTGCCTTGGCTACTTTGTGTTGTATTACACTTTCAGGATGCAGTAACTTTATGATTACATACTAAATCCCACAAAGATCATTTATAGTTCTTTATGCTCTAAGTACTTGGGGGGGTTTGGGCAAAATGGGGGATTTGGAGGTCTTTTCTCTCAGATACTGACCTAGGATTGGCAGAGGAACATGAGCTAAGTGTTTCATGTGTAAGAATTCCCAGAGATCTTAGTGCCTGTCCCTGCATATAACCTATAAGCATGTTAGCAAAGAAAGGTGACTAAATATGAATGGTTATGTACGTATATGTACGTCTCG
The DNA here is from genome assembly GCA_013399435.1 of Arenaria interpres. Classification (NCBI taxonomy): domain Eukaryota; kingdom Metazoa; phylum Chordata; class Aves; order Charadriiformes; family Scolopacidae; genus Arenaria; species Arenaria interpres. The sequence goes on from VXAK01005038.1 coordinate 97,113, forward strand.
GTAAGTCATCTATTATAGTGTTATAATTAAATGTCACCAATTTAACATTGTATCACAGAAATACAGGCTTGAAGTTGAATGTACCATGGTGAAATCAAATTTAGAAACAGCTTGATCTTCCTATTAGCATTGTATTATGGAGATTTGTAACAGAGCCATAAATGATTGGTGTTTCAAAAAACTGTTTATATTATTCAGTTCAACCTTTTAGAGTGAATGCAGAATAATCTTCTTTGCAGTAGTTCCATTATTATTTAAATGTATTTTTGAACACATCTAATAAAGGTGTCTCCGTCAGTCATTAAACGTTTTATTCCATTCTAAATAGTATGCCTTAGGTGGTGTAACTCAAGCTTCTGCCAAAAGCCCTTGTATTTCAAATGGTATGCCTTGGCCAGTGCAGTAGCCTTAGCTTAGATGTTTTTAATTTGATCTATTTATTAGTTCTCAGTATGCCATTTTGGATTGAGATGGCATTAAGAATAGACATACTACTTAACAGTGAAATTGTGTTACTGGAATATAGAATGTTCGTACTACCTGAAATTCTTAGATATTAATCCAGAATAAGTTTGCAAATGCTTATTTTTAAATCACAAGAAGTGCAAACTATTCTTTGGTCTTAAAGAGTGAAATGAAATGAAATAAAGAAGTACGGAACAAAGACACTGCAGTTGCTAACTAGATTTCCTATTTATTCTCGTCTGACCCTGCATTTAAGTGGTAGCAGTGTTTTTAATCTTTTCAACCATACTTTGCTTATGCTTCACTTTAACTGAATTCCTGCAACTGGAAAACTATTTAAATCCTCTGAAAGCAAACTGTCTATGCCCATCACACTGACTTTCATGCTAGATGATCAGATTATGGGGGATAATAAAATACTTGAGATACACACCACTTGCCAGGACTCTCTGCTAATGCTGCCACAGGAGGACTCATCTGAACTTCGTGCTGAAAACTGAAGGACATCCTTAAAGCAAATCTTTCATTCCCATGAATAAATTCTAGATTACTTCAGTCTAACGTAGGGTGCTAAACAAAATCAGATAAACACAATAAAAATTAAACTCAAGCTATGCTGAAAAGCATAGAGGAAAATGGAAAGACGTGCAGAGAAGAAACAGTGAATTACCTCGTATGACAGGAAAAAAATCATGTAGTTTTTCCTGATGTAAGAGTAATTGTTGCTTTGCTGCTTTAGTGCTATTTTTCTTCTTCATTTTTATTTTACTTGTGTCTCTACTTCTCTTTCACTCTTACTTTTGTCTTCTCTTTCACTCTTGCCTTGTTTTTTTGTTGGTTTTTTGTTTGGTTTTTTTCTTTTTTGCTTTACCATTGTTGCTTTTCCGGAACAGAGGGATGGAAGGTATACCTACCTTTGCTGCTTGCCTGTAGTATTTACATGCTGTCAGGATTTAAGTGTACATGGCAACTCTTCTCTTCATAAGGATTGCATAAGCTTCTTCCTTTAAATAGGGAAGTCAGGAGAGTCTTAAAAAAATATCCCCTATTAGCTCTCTGTTACAAGGATAGATTTCTTTTTCGTAATTAACAGCTCCTGATAATTCTTACCTACAGAAACAAAAAGGATCAATGCTATAGTTTTCTGAAATGGAAATGTTAAACTTCAAAAAGGGGAGTTTCAGATTTGGTGGACAACATAGTTCCTGTATTTAGGAAAGAGTGTGAGTTAACGTATTGCAATATAAGGGATCTAATCCATCGCAGTGTGGTCCCAGGCCCACTGAGGTCAAAGCAAGAGCCCCCTAAGGTATGGGTAAATTTTAGATCAGATTTTCAAAGTTCAGTAGGTGTTTTGTAAGATACAATAGTGAACAACTTAGTTCAGTTTTTCAGAGTGTTTTATGAAGAGACACAATAGGTTTTTTGAGGTTCTGTCATTCTCCCATTGCTCAAAGTGCCTTGAGTTTACCTCATAATGATAAAAATGTGCTGTGAAAGGAGTTGATGAGCCAAGAACATGGTTAAACATTAGGAGGATACTAGGTGACTGGTTCTATGATAACTGATTTAGTATAAAACCAATGTATTTCATGTCATTAGGTGTGGTGTTTAGAAACTGTAATATAGAAGGCATGTTTTAAAAACAGGATCAGTGTCAGTGATCAGTGGATTTATTGTATGGGCTATGAAAAAATAATCTAATGTCTGGCATTCAAGTAAAATTCAATGCTCTTGGGAAAAACTGGTTTTAGTTTAGAGGACATCTTGGGTAGAAATATAAATTGTTCAATTTAAGAGAATTTAAACAGTAAATAACAAAATGTATGGTACAACAATTTTAAATAGAAATTTAGGACTGTGTTTATGAGCAGTTTATAATACTCTTCTTTTTACTGTTTTTTATCAACAGTTTATTTGCAAAAGCTTTTTCATATTTTTCTGATTTTATTTTTGTTTCACAGTTCTTTGACTTACACCATGGTGTGTATGCAAGTCAAAGAAATTAAATTCAAAGACAAAAATGCAAATACAAATTCTAAGTTTTTTTCAAAAATGTTTTAATATTAAAATAAAAAACATAGTAATTCTTAATTGTATAAGAGCTGAAATTTTTCATTTTACTTGCAACTTGTTTAATTTTTCTTTGCTTTTTAAAGATTGAAAAAATAATCTTATCCAACCTGCATCCACTTCTCCATATTTAGGCTGTCCAAAAGAAGAAAGCAGAGTACAGCAAAGATGCACATTATTAACATAGTTCTAGTCCACTTAATGCACTGTTGCAGAGCAATGCCTGAACCATTTGAGGGTACGTGAAGTATTTTTCTGCCAGTGATACATGGATAACAACTCGTATATCCACCAAACCCTCTTTTTAAGTAGTTATTTCGTTCAGAATTCAAAAATTAAATAAATTGCATGCAGTCAAGCAAAGAGCCTTGGATTTGAGGGAATTATCCACTCAGATACAGGCTAAATGACCAAATAATAATAACCGTTTGATAGACTTATAGCAGCTCAAGTGTATTTTTATTCTTCATTAGCAGGTTGTTATTTACATATTTTAGAATTGCAGTTTAGTCTTGTGTTTTTGTTGTTTATATGTAAAAATTATATTGGTGAAATGCAACCATCTTAAAAATGTTACTAAAGGGAAGACACTGAGATGATATTTCTGTAATCAAGTGCAGCCTGTGGTTTAGCAGTGACTCCACCAGGGGTATATGAGCTATAGAGTACCTATTTGCGTAAAATCCATTTTTGTGAGTGATATATTCATTCTGACAAACAAATACATTGTGATAATGAGTTTGGCCTGAGGAGGAGCTGTTAAAAAGCTATTATTAAGCATATGGAATACGGTTGGGGTGCATGATGGAGCCTGAATAGGTAATTGAGAAGAAATACTCTGTCCTGTACAAGAAGAGGCCTGCAGGCAGTGAGCAGCCACTGAAAATACTGCTGGTAAGCAGGGAGCCTGTGCTTTACAATACTGCAAGTGAAAATATATGAAGTACAGTGAACTCAGAAGTGAGGGTGTAGGAGTCTCTGGAAAACACCTCATGGTTTTGACTATTCAATGAAAATTTTGAATTCTGGGAACTTCATATATTTTTCTTTACAACATTTTTACAATGGATGTGAAGAGCTGAATGCTTAATTTTATGTAAATGCATGAGGTGACTGTTTACTTCAAAATTACCAGTTGCTGCAGTAGCAATTCTTTTGGTAGTCTAGGGGCCGAGATCCTTGCTTAACAGAAATTCATGTTCTGAAATTGTATATTTGTGACTCTTCAAAAAACCCCAACAATTTCAATAAGCACTAAATAGATAGGTGTGCTCTCTCTCTGATTATACTATTTGGTTGCTAATGAAAAATGTACCTTGTCTTTTTTCCATACCATTTAAGAAATCTATTCTTCCCAGTGACCTTTTCAGAAGGCACGGTAATTCAAGTGGTGATGTGAAGAGGGAAGAAAAATATCCTATTTTTCAATTAAATGGCATCTACTTGTCTCACAGTTGCGGAGACCTATTTTAGANCTTCCCACTACTACTTAATTAACTGAAGTTTGTTATTTCTGAGAACTGACATACAAAGTTAACTGTTCTGCACTCTAGCGGGAAACACCTGAGCCCAAAGACAGTGAAGTTACTGTCATTTAAGAGTCAATCTAATGTCTCCACGGGTTATGTGAGTTTCCCCATATAAAGTTAGTGGTTAAAGCATCATTGTGGCATCCTTCCTAGTATTTCAGATAAATGTTGCTGGCTTTTCTAATTCAGTAGTCCTGTTGACCTCAGCTGAAGCTTTGTCTACATAAAAATTTCTTACATACGTCAAAATTTGCCAGAAATGATTTATACTTCAGGTATTGGTAGCATTGCTTTCATGTGGTATGAATTTATGAATTACACAGTTATTAGTTGTGGAGGAAGGGATGGAAAGCGTATTGGACTTGTATTTGAAACCAACGCATTGCCTGGAAAAAGCTTCTGTTCACAAGGTGTATGTTACTCATACTGAATATTACAGAAGTTGAGTTCTATCCCTTTACTTTCCATTTCTTCTCTGTCTTCAGTCTCCAAATGATAGGAAATGAACTGTTGCAAATTAGTTTGGTCTGTAGTAGTTTGACGTCCTTCTGTGCATGATGGATTTTCTGGCTGTATTCTCTCTTCACTCTATATTCTGTATGTTGGGTTTCCTTTGCTTCAAATTGATGTGAAGTATCAAGGGACATAGAGTGGTACGAGGTCATCATGCAAAATAAGGCCATGGACCACCACAAGAAAATTCCCAGGACGTTCTGGGTATGGCACAGATTAGTATCAAACTGATAGTTACAAATTTACAATTGGAGTCAATCAAACAAGTTAAACTGCCTTGGTGAGTCCGGTTTACAATTGTGGGGCTTTTTAATTTGGAGAATAAGCATCAGTATTTTGGTAGTTTTGACTCTGTTCAGACTAAAAGCAGATTCTGAAATAAGAGTCTGTTTAATAGTAGTTCCAACTTTGAGCCAGGTTATTCATCCTGATTCTTTGGGTAAAATTACTATTGAAATCACTGGCATCTGCTTCCCCGACCTCCCTTTTAAAACTTTCTTCTTTGTTGTACTGTATAACCATCCGTACTGTGTAACGATCCACAACTTACGTGCCCACCAAGTGCATTTTTTATCACTGTGATGAAAATTAGAAATGTGTTCCAGCTTAAAACTAATCATATTATTACTATAATGCTTTTTTTTTAAAAATTAAGGTTTAATCAATGTGAGGCAATTTGCCAGAAAGAAGAATTATGTTTTACCCTTTTTATGCTCACTGAGTTTTGTTTGTGTTTTCTTTTTTAAATAGTGATTCCAGAGTTTATTAGTCAAGTAAATATTGCATTGGAGAGCTTAAGCAAGAACACAGTGCATCTGTTTGATGATAACCAGTTTGTGGATATTTCTAAGAAGGTGTATGATACAATTCATAACATCAGATGCTCAGTCATGATGATTCGGGTAAGTTTTTTATTTGTTCATTTAATATTAATTTCTATGATAGTTCAAGGGATCAGGGCATTTTCAGGAGAATTTATAACTGTGTATGTTTATAATACCCCATAGCTCATATCCAGATTGAACTGATGTGGGAAATTTGGATTACAAAGAAACACACAGGATTTTAACACAAGAAGGCTAGGATTCGATTGAGTACCAGATCAGAATGTTGCATAAAAATGTGTTTTGTTCTTTAAAAATATTTGTTTCTGTTTGGTTGATAAAGATCTTCATTCACTTCGTTAGTTATGACCTTGTGGCTACAAACCTAAATCTGTAGCTTTTCAGCCTTAACCTTATTTAGTGGAATGTAGGAATGGAGACTATATCCAGGTGACCCTGAGTAATATCTTGTTGAAGTTTTGTGAGTTTTACATCAGAAGGCTTAACAGCCTGATTTCTGTCAATCTCACACTATCACAGTCAATGTACTTATACTAGTGTTCTTCCTGAAGTTCAAGAAAATGCTTCAGAACAGCTTATTTTCAAAATTTGAAACAGAATTTTGTCAGATGCAGAATTTCCACCAAATATCTTCAGCCCAAAAATCCCGTTTCAAATGGTGTCACAACTGAGCTGCAACGTCTGTATGTTCAGTAATCTGCATTATCTTTTCAGGTGGGAAGAAAGTAAGAAACAGATGGCTCTTTTCTTTTAAACATAAAAACATTTTACAGGCTAGCGTGCCCAGCAGGTTGAGGGAGGTGATGCTCTACCTTTACTGTGCTCTTGTGAGACCCCACCTGCAGTACTGCATCCACCTCTGGGGCCCTCGGCACAAGAAAGACATGGACCTATTGGAACAGGTCCAGAAGAGGACCACCAAGATGATCAGAGGGCTGGAGCACCTCTGCTATGAAGATAGGCTGAGAGTGTTGGGGTTGTTCAGTGTCAAGAAGAGAAGGCCTTGGGGCGACCCTGTAGCAGCCTTTTAGTATTTAAAGGGGTACTACAGGAAGGATGGGGACAAACTTTTTAGCAGGGCCTGTAGCAATAGGACAAGGGGATTTTAAACTAACAGAGGGTAGATTCAGCCTAGATGTAAGGAAAAAAATTGTTTATGATGAGGATGGTGAAACACTGGCACAGGTTGCCTGGAGAGGTGGTAGATGCCCCATGCCTGAAAACCTTCAATATCAGGTTGGATGGTTCTCTGAGCAGCATGATCTAGTGAAAGATGTCTCTTCTCATTGCAGGGGGGTTGGACTAGATGACCTTTAAAGGTCCCTTCCAACCCAGACCATTCGGATTCTAATATGGAAAATAATAGCGAATCATAACATATTGCAGTGTATAAGTTAAAACATTTCAGTAGGAATTCAAATGTGCAAAATCTTTAAAATGTTTCATCATTACTGCAGTTGTCAGTTATGAAATTTTTATATCCTGAAGAGAGATTCCAAAACATACAACATCTTGCCTGTAGCAGGAGGAGTTTATGTGGCTTGGATTTATCTGGCTGAACCGATCAGCCTGAGGCTGATCCTCTGTTAGGTCTTCTAGTCAGTTCGTGTCTCAGTGAACACAGGCTAAGGGTTTTGGTTAGGGCATCTTGGGTTTTTTTCTGGATCAGTTAAGCTTCATTTAATGCCTGTGTTTCTCATCCCACCTTCCCTTAGTGACTCAGGGACTCTTGTTTTTTTAAGATGACAAAGTTGTTTCTATCTGTTGCTCAGTTTTTGGGCTTGAACTCCAGATGATTGTGACTGACTATTCCTTTATGGAGTTTTTAATTTTGGGGAAACGCTTTGAGGAGTGTAACAAAGCTTCAGTCAGTCTCTGGGAAGACATGAGCACTGCTCTGTGGGGAAGCTCTTGAGTGCATATTCTTACTGTCCTCTGGGATGTGTGTATGTATGTAGACAGTCACTCAAAAAGGGAAAGGGTTTTATATTCCCTGTACTTGTTTCTGAAGCGTGAGGGGAAGATACTTTCAGCTGAAGAGGCTGTACGTATACATAACACATAGTAAGTGCACAGTGGATGCGTGCTAGTGCATAGTGCATCTGTAAAACTGTACATCATTGCACAACACCTAAATGGACAGTAGTAATATGAAGATTTCTGCTGTACCTGAAGCTGTGGGTAGCAAAGAGCAGATACTATTCTTCCTCCTCCTATGAATTGAGGAAGTTATGAGCAATGGGTATAGAGCCTGCCTGCACCTGTACTGAACCTGCCATTATCCTAAACAATGTACGTGTTTGCCTTAGAAAACAATTTGGCTGGAAGTGTATTCAGCTGTATTGAATGTATTCAACAGCCCAGCAACTGCACAGTCCTGACAAAAGCTCAGGAGATTTTAAAAAAAAAAAAAAAAAAAAAA
>VXAK01005038.1:106259-202022 GCA_013399435.1 Arenaria interpres
AATAACTACCAATAGCTGAAGCAGTAATAAAGTAATCTTAACAGAAACACACCAAGAAGAGTGGAACAGAATTCACCAAGTCAAAGTTTCATGGAATTCTTTGTTTTTACTGGAGGAACTGCGATGAGTTTTCCAGAAAGAAAGAAGAGGGCAAAATGTTCATAAACTCTATTCAGACTTCATCTACTACCCTTACATTCATGGAAGCAGTGTATGAGGAACCCGTGTTCCCTAATTTTATGAGAGGTGGAAAATATATATAGAGATAGTAGTTCTTACTTGATACAATGCATCATTTTGATGCACTTCTTAAAAATCCTTTCTGCTGAATGTGTATTCCATGTGCTGTTTCTTTCAGAACTCTCTAGAGTCTATAGGTTCCCGAAGAGTTTATGGTGTTAGGCTTTTTGAGTGTTTATTTTGCAGATTGTGCCTTTATTACTGTTGAGCAGCCATTCTCTGCACCATGTTGTATGTGATCTCTACCCTTTCCATTCCTTGTCTTCCTGTTTCTTTAGGTGATAGTCTTTTACTGTAGGTTTTAATTTCCCTTGCAAAATCAAACTCAGTTTAGCTACACAATCAGGTGTCCGCAGCATCACCCTTGTAAAAATGTTTTGGTTACTTCAGAATACCCTTGAGATGCATGCCCTTTTTCTCCTTTTGTTGGGTGCAAATTCTGGATAGTTTTTCACTCAGTTTTAAAGAAATGTAAGAGTTCATCCATAACAGAGCTTGTGAGCTCTTCAATACACTTGATTTCTCTCAATAAGAGACATCACAGCCGACTTCGATCTCTTGTATCCAGCAGAGTTACAGGAATTTTCAGAACATGGACTTCTCGGAAAGGAAGATAGCAAGTGGTGAAAACCTTCCTATCGTTCTGTTTGTCTTTCAGTCAGTTAATAAGTGTCTAATTTAAGTTCTACCTTTGCTTTTCTTAATGACAGAATTATCCTGTGTATGCAGGGTTTTCTACCTGTTTTTACTTCTCTAAGTAGGAATGAGTTCGATCCTGCTAGATGCAGGCAATAGCACACGTGAATTGAACCTCTGTTTAAAAGCTAGAGAAAACAAAGCAAATCAGGGCTGCGCTTGAGAGAAGAGACATTTACTACAGTCTTATAATTGTTTGTTTTTCCAAGAGAGCTCTGAGACCTCATGGGGAGGAACGACAAACAACAATTCATTGTTGGTAAACTTCATTATTGTCGGTCTGAAATTTATGGGTGATGCTAACTCATTACAAATATCTATATTGGGAAGTTTGTTAAATAGCTTTTTCGTAATTTTTCTGTCCTACACCAATTGCACATAGTTAGCAAGCCAGATAGACCTGCACATCTCATCACTTTCTTGCCATTTCTTACCTAAGTACGTCAGAGATGATCTTGCCTTCCCTCAGCTCCTTGTCAACTTCCCTGGCAGAAAGCAGGAACTTTCTTGTTTTCACTTGTGCTTACTTATGCACTAGACTTCTGGTATAAATATAGTTAGTACTTGTTATGTTGTAATTATTTTTTTTTAACCAGGAGAGAATTCTCTTTCCTTGTTATTTAGGAAAAAACACGCTATATACTGGTTGTTAGCAAGCAGATGTTTCCATGCCCTACATTCTTCAAGTGCTGCTTTCATTGCTTACTCTATCAGTCCTGTCATCCAAAGATTGATCTATCTAGATGTAGTGTGACTGAAAAAGGTTATAATATCTGACGTCCTTTAAAAAAGAGCCGAGAAGTGCCCGTCACCGGTTAAGTAGAGCTAGACACCTGTTCCTTTTTCAGGTTTTTATCCTGAGTCACATAAATGGTGTTACTTGGGAATGTTATGTTTGTGGTTTGTGCTGCAGAAACCAAGTAAGAGGTGAGTTAAAACTGTTTAGTGCCATGATAGAATATGCATGCTTGCAAGTGAAAGCTTCTGGCAGATACTTGTCCTTGCTGTATTACTTGGCTTTTTAACATCTCCAGTCAGGATCACCAACCTTGAGGTATCGTTGTGGGGAAAACTTAACACAGAGCATTATCCCACATAGGTTATGTTTCATGTCTTAATTCTTATCTACATACGTATTTTCCAAAACTGTCTATGTTCTTTAACCCACAGTATACCTGGAAAGTTATCTCATATTGTACAAGTATTTACTTGTTTATATTTACATCTGTATTAGCATCATAAACTCAGTCATTATTATTAGGAATCTACCTTGCAAGTGTCTTATCAAAATGCTCTGTACTGCAACAGTTTTGGGACATGGTCTACATTTGTTTCAGTTTAACATGCTGACTTTTAAAAAGCTAATCTCCATTTATCCAGGGCCCTGTAAGGCCAAGTCTGAATTTTACTGTCTGTTTTTTTTGTTTTTATATATTAGTGTTGAGGTAGTAATGGAGAATTGATGGGGCAAACAAAGCAATAGTGTCTGCTAAATCCTATTTTTAAAAGCCAGCTGCTTGCTCCGTTGCATGCAACTACTAGACTGTAATACTCTTACCCTTGTTTGCCGTGTTTGTGCCTGCTTGTTTACATTCAGCACATGACTGGTTTTTTATTCTTTCTCCAGTTAAAAATGCTATTTTCTTAAATCTGCCTTAGGTTTCCAGTTTATAAAGTGTAAGCTAATGGAAAAGATGTGTTGTTTTTTTAAAAAGAAAGAAAGAAAAAAGGCTTTATGGGTATATATAGACAAAAATAGTGAAAGATTTCAGAAACCCTGATGCAGGGACCAGTGGTGAAAGTGTTAGCCGCATTATGTATCTGTTACAATATAAATATGCAATTATCCATCTTGGCAACTCTGCATTGTCTTCTGCCTAAGCTGTACAGCCTTAGGCATCATGCAAGGCTGTGAATTAAGAACTTCTCGGCAGCAAATTGCTACATCGCTTACCATCAAAGTGTCTTAGTGATGGGGTTACTGGTTCAGACAGAGAAGCCAAAATACTTTGTACAGAAATGGATGACGTGTACAGTTTTGACTTACATACTACTTTAAATTTCAGTTCTCTCAGTTTAGGGATTAAATTACATTGCAACAATGTCACGTATGTTTATGTTTTTAATTGCTCATGAAATTATCCCTCTTTTTCAGGAAAACAGAACTTTCCAGAATGATCTGGTAGCTCTAGTTTAGTAGTTTATTGAAAACTTAAGCACAAGGCAGTATTTTTTCTGGAACACTAAAATCTTTGCTGAGGGTTTTTTTCTTCTAGCAAGGAAAAGTGATGTGTATTCCTTCCTTGCCATTTGGTGCTTACTGTCTAATATAAATTATATTTCTGGAGAAATTGAATGAATATTATTCTGTTAAAAGGGAAGGACTGAATTTCTGGAACTAAAACTGAGAAATATTACAAATCACAAGTACTCTATTAAAATATGCATCCTGACACATGGTTCAGTGGAGTATGAGAAATGCAAGCCTGAAAATGGAGACTGCAGTCTCTGAATATTGTTAATAGTTCAGGCTATGGTTCTGGTTCTGAAATCAGCCCTGTCAATGCTAGTGCCAGTTCTGTCTCAGAGATCTTCATTGCTCAGTGTAAATCTGGCCACAGATCGCTTTTACTGATCATAATAATCTGTACAGTCCGTGGCCTAATTGAAATTTCTCAATTGCTGTTATTTTCACTGTGGAATCATTTAAGTGGTAGGATGGACTCTTTTTAACGTGATGCAGGAAAGCAGTGAGGTACATTACAAATGTATTCAACATGTAATTGGATTTCAAAAATGTAATAACAATTATCTGTGTGATAGATTTTTGATCTCAGTTTTGCTGGCACAGAATATAGTAGCAGTGCTGTGATCTGTGTCATTCTGTGCTTTGACATCGGTGTAACAGGTAAGACCTGGTCGTGTTGTCATGTGTGTCCTTGCTGATGCAGCAACATGACAGTGAAAAAGGTTTGGGAGGAGTTTATTTATTTATTTATCCGTGAATAGGCCTTTTGTTTTACAATTTTATAATTCCTTAGTATTCCAAAGGTATATTTGAGTTCAGGTTTTGCTGATACCTACCTGGGTTTAATTTTGTGGTGTTTTTTCTTGTGTTTTTTTTTTTTTTTTAAATGTTACTTATGAACCTGAATCACACAGGATTATTTTCTTGGAAGTGTGCTCATAGAGTTGGAATGCAGAGTTGATGAAGGCAGGTGGGCATACCAAGTAAGAAGGCATAGTAATAAAGGGGAAACTGACTCAGAAAACCCTGAAATCTTGAAAGACAATTCTTCGGAGAATTTAAAAAAAATCCTCCACTGAGTCTATTGAGCTTGATAAATGGAAGATGGTATTTTTAAGTACTGCTTACTTGAAAAGATTCTGTAGAGTTTGACAAACCAGATACTACCTAATTACATGAGAACCTCTGGGAGTTACAGCCTGTTCTTAAAAGAGACCTTTCGTTACATTCAGGACCAACAAAGTCAGTGTATGTTGATACTGAAGTGAAGTGTGTTGCCGCAAGGGAGTACTGTGCCTCATCTAGCACATGGATTGTGTTGAAACTGCAGTTTTAGAGCACCATTCCTTCCATGTAACTTAGTAGCTTTTGAAGCCCTCTTGCTGTTTGCTATATCAAGTACTGTAGTTATTAGGAAATTAGAGCAGTAACATAACATTAGTTTGTTACTTCAGGTGCTCTGTTATCCTGGTCTCCATTAAGTAGTCTGCAAAAAATGTATAGAAAATAAAAAAACCTCAATTATTTATTAAGTTTGACAGAATTCTTTCCCGAAAGAGAAGCCTGCCTTTTTTTTCTGACGTGGTCCAGCATGAAATCGTGCATGAGTTATGATCGTATTTGCCAATCTGATTAGCCTTTGAAATATCCCGAAATTTGTTACGATGTTAAATTCACCTACAAAAATAGTAACAATTTTAGCATTATGCTACATCAGAGCATATCCATGTGAAGTACTGAGAATAAAGAGCTGCCAGTAGCTATCTAGAGTGAGGCGGTGGCAGCTTGGGGATGCACTCAGGTACAATTATGTGTCCCTGAGAACGGCTTTGTCGACAGATGGCTGCCTTCATTAGCCCCAGTGCACCCAGCGCAGCTGCGTGGCCCCCATTGCAGCAACTGCTCTTCTCCTTACTACGGTGCCATCAGGTTTCCTCCATTGGGATCATGGCCAGCACAGGGAGGGGAATATCATCATTATTTCAGGGGCACTGAAATTCTCTGGCTGACTGTGTGTAGTCTTGTAGCGAGGGCTACGTGCTTGACCCCAGTAATTGGTGTTGGAGCCCCCTGGATCACTGACATCCATTGTTCTTCCACCTATATTTATTGTATGAATTTTACCACTGCCTCCCTTTTACCTACTTCATAATCAGTGCGTAATTTAATCATTGAGGACGTCAGATAAGCAGATGTCAGACAACTCTACATTCTTTGTTGTGATGTGCTGTCAGAATTATGGGAATCTCTGTCCCTTTTGCCTTAGTGAGAAACCAGTCTGGCAGCCCACCTGAATTTGGCATGCATTGCTATGTCTTTGAGTTTTGCTGACCCCACAGGGTTGTTCTGTCAAATACACCAGGAATATTTTTTTGGGTCTGTGAAAGCTGGATTCTAGATGTATACAAAAGCACCAAGTATGAGGCTTAATTAACATTCAGCAAATAAAGGACAGAGCTAAAGAATTGTTTGCTGTTTCAGTGGGGAAGAGCTAACCATAGCAAGCAAAGGTGAACCACTTGTAGCCCACAATTACATGCTTGAAGTGTTGTGAGATTTCAGCGGTGCCCTGGGCTTGCATAAATACTAAGCTCAGTCTGGCTGGGCGGTGGCTAACAAGTAGAACAAGCTTGTCACCTTGGTAAGCAAAGCCAGATGTAGAACTTACCCAGATTTTAAGCAGAGCGGCGCAAATTGTGGCTTCATTTGCCAATGTTGGGGTTGGTGGACTAATTGCTGATTTCTGAAATGAAGCCCCAGCAGAGATGAAACTTAAAATTGTGTCTGCCTAATCGTAGGCTTTCCTTTCCCCTTTGCTATTCTGTTTCATTAATACAGCCTTAAGCCTTGCATCTTACTGCTTGCACCATCTCAGGCTTGACTGCTTGATTTGCTCATGCTGTTTATAGGAAATGCACAGATCAGGAAGCAGATGACTCACTCTAGTTGCCTTTTAACTGCAGAAAGGATCTGCATGAAGGGAGTTATTTTTTCCTGAATGAAAAGATCATCCTATCTGATACTGCTGCTGCTGTGCTGTCGGTTTTGTTTGGGTACTTGGGCTTTTTTTGTATATGAAATTGCACCGTGTATGTTTAGAATATACTAGCTTTATAATTAATAGGACTATTTTCTCCCTGTGAAATTATCATGTTTCATGGCTGGTAGAGTTAAATCCAGATGAAATTTTAGGCTATGTTTAGTTTATCAATAAAAACTTCGTTTTCTCCTGTTATTTTCCATTCCGGAAAACTCAATAGCAAGTATTACCTGCAGCTGAGATATTCAGAGGTGGAATGATTCACTCTTACACAGTCTGTGGGATTGCCAGATAGCTCAGAGATTTGGAAAGCGGCTTTTGCCTGGCATAATTGGGTTTTAGGCTGTGATACATCTTTGCTCCATTTCTGTTTATTCTTGGGCACGTTCATGAGTTCAGAGATTTATCTACTGCCTAGGCAAAAAAATAATGTCGAGAGCATTATTAATTGCCAAAAAATACCATCCTCCACAAAGAGAAGGTAAAAGAAGAATTGAAATTAATAGTGGGGACCATTCAGCAACTGGCATGAATAGCTTGCCGTGAAGACATAGGATAATACTCTTTGAAGAATTGTGGTGCTGCATTTCGGGCATAACTATGCATTGTCCCGCCTCACATAGTATTGTTTGTTTGTGTCCTCTTCACGTCTTTTCCTTCCCCTCCTTTTTTTTCCCTTTCCTTTTCCATTTTCTCTCCTATTACCTTACAGTTTGTCTCATGTTTATATGCAGATTTACTTCTCATACCTGATACTTAGGTAGTATAGGAATGGTCTTTTGTAAAGCATGAAAACTGGAATTCCCACAGGGTACCAGTCCCTTTGGAAAAGGGTAACTAGTACATGAATTCTGATTTTTATCTTGGCTAAAGTAAATAATTACGAAATTTAAAGATACTAAACTTACGTATAGAAATTGTACAATACAGTAATCTGATTTTAAAAGTCTTGTTAGAAGCAGGGACATACCTACTAAAAGCTATCTTGGCATATGGATGTAGATTAGAAGATGGGTGCTTAAATCTAGTTTAAGGCCCAGACACCCATGTTCACATGCCCTGAAGTCTGCCTCAGTCTGGGTGTACTTCCTACACACCAGGGAAGTCATTTGAGGTAGACAAAACTAAAACAAATGGCACCATGACTTTAGTCCACGTCAGTCTCATCTCTGGAGTTAAATTCACCACTCTGCCATGCTTTCCCATAGGAGATAAGGGAACTGCTGGACAAAGCAGGATAGATTCCACAACAGCCATAGTGCTGGCTGGGAATGCAATTTAAAGCAGTTGGCATTTTAGTGAAAATACTGTCATCCTCATGATTGGTAGTTTCCATTCTCTCCTGGGCCAGGTGACCTTGCTAAAGGCTTCAAAGATTAAAGACAATTCTGTCACCTGGAACTTTATTATGAAAAAGGAACGCTTAGCCTTGTCTTTGAAAAATGGAGCTGTGATTGCTTTATCTAAAAAACAACCGAAAAAAACACAAACCCAACCAAAAGCAACAAGCCCAAAATGGTTAATAGAAAAGAAATCACTGTTTTGTTGGAGTACAATTCCTGGAGCATCAATGGTGTTGTGGGTTTTCTCAGTTTATTTCAACAATGTTGATCATGCGATGATCTGTGCGACAGCAGGCCTGCCGGAGCCTGGTGGGATTCACCTTTCTCAGTGGGGTGAAACTGTCTATCACCTTTTTATGAGCCTACACCTCCTGTGCTTATCATGAAGTTACGAAGGGTCTAAGCAAGCTCACTTTAAAAGCACGTTAAACGTTTAGTAACAGTGATAGACCTTGGGCTGCCTGGTCCCCTGAGTGGAGGACCATGAGTGTGAGAACAGTGACTTTCCATTTGTCAACAGTTAAATTGTAAGGGACTAGCTGCATCAACTGGATGTTCACAAGTCCATGGGGTCTGAAGGGATTAATCCCAGAGTACTGAAGGAGCTAGTACATGTTATGACAGGCCCTTTCTCAATCATCTAGCAGGTACTTCGAACAATCCGATTGCCTTTGTTTTCAAGAACATGACGTTGCCACTTCCTGTTTAGCCTGAGATTCACTTAAAATTCTTAATGCTTTTCTTTAGAACTCCAGCTTAGCCACTTAGTTCCCATCTCTGACTTATACAGTTGATTTTTCCTGCCTAAATTCAGTACTTTGCATTTGTTCCTGCTGTGGTATTTTCCTTTCTTTCTCAGTCAGTTTGTCAAGATAATGTTACATGTTAACACTGGCTTCATAATCACAGTCTCTGTCAAGAATTTGGTATTGCCTACAGATTCAGTAAGCCCATTCTATTCCATTAAGGTTTCATTAAAATCGTGGGCTTAGTGCAGATGCCTGTTGAATTCTACTTGATGAATCCTGTCATTCTGACAGATGAATTTTGGTAACTCTTTTAGAGTATATTTTTTTTAACCAATTTATGCAAACACAATCATAGGTTCATCTAGAACCTATTTTTCTAGCTTACTTAAAAGGCGATCATGTGAATGCATATGAAAACTTCTGCGTCTCTGCAAAGGGGCATTATCCCATCAAAAAAGTAAGTTTAATTGTTTTGCTATGATTTCTTCTTGATAAATCCATGTTTGCTATTACTCAGCTTGTTTCTTTTCAAGTTTTACTTCCTTTTAGCAGCAAGTGTCATTGTTGAAGCACATTATGGATTATCACTGTATAAAGAATGAGCACTGATGAAGGAACTGCTCTCTATGGCTTTTGTCATTTCATAGAAGCACAAGCTCTGCTCATACTGTTTCATTTAAAATACTCTTCACTTACTGTTCAAGTCGGATAATACTGGAGATCTCTGAAAGACTAATTTCACCCCATGCAACCAAACAAGATTTCATTGAGTTACAATTGGTTGCACTTATTCTGCTTTTTATGTACCTTAGTTAAAAATAGGAGAAGTAGTGTTTTACAGTCCCAAGATGAGCAGTGAGCACCTCCAGAATTCTCTAGTTGTTTAAGCAAATGCGCTCTGATCTATTGCAGCTAGAATAATCAAGAGTATTAGAAAATGTGACCTATGAGAACAACGCTGAATGGGTTAGTCGTAATTAGCCTGGCAAATAGAGCAACAGAAGGGGAGAGAGAAGGGAAAGGCATGATAACCATTTTCAATTACATAAAATGTTGTTGCACAAGAAAGGAGAAAATCGGTATTACGTATTCATAGTGGATACAAAGAGAATAAGCTCTGACTACATGGGGGAAAATTCAGCTTAGACATTAGGAAAACCAAATTTCCTAAGTAAGATTATGTTAAATTTTCATAGATAATAAAGATCTTGTGTCTGTCTTTGTGTCATTTTTATCTGTGGCAGAATTATGTTGATTATCGCCCTGTCCATTTCACTAGCCGGCAGAGGCAGTCAAAAATGCACATTGTGAAAAAATATGCAAAAGGAAAATAGGGATCTGAATAAATTTCTCATTTGGTGTGTTAGAGAGGAAGGTTCCTTGCTGCCTCGTTTCACATAACTTTGTCATGAAACCTTCCCAAATTAAAGAAATCATTTCACATATAAGCCCAAGAATTTTCCATGGACTGTTAAATGCATTAGTAATAACAGTGTACATACAACTAAAAAGCTGCTGTTGTACGATTCTCTTTAGCGCACCTATAAAAATTATAACAAAGTAATAAATAATTGTTAAGAAACAAGATCTGAAATAGCGTTCTTTGAGGGGTGGCTGGGAGGTGTGTGTGTTTAATTCCACATCACTTGTGGAGCCTACTTAGTAATAAAGGCTATCACCCTCTTAAAGCAGAGTCAATTACTTATTTGTGACATGAAGGCTGGTTTGCACAATCATGTGCTTAATGGGTTATTTAGTTCCATGTCAACTGAAAGTGGTCACTCAGTTGAACAGTCATTGGTTATTGAATGACTAAACGGGGGTGGATGCATGTTCTGGGTGTCAGAAACTTCTTGATAATTAAAAGCAGGAATGAAAGTAATGGAAATAGGGTTCGTGGCAGGGGTGGTTTTATTTTCACTGAGTGTCTGTGAAGAATACCTGCTAAACCTGAGAAGTTTATGTTTAAACAGTATGTCATAGGTGTTAACGTGTGGGAAGGTTGGTAGTGGTACCTGTGCATTCAGGAGTTGGCTGCGCATTAGATTCTGTATTTTTACAATTATGCATAAGTTTTTTGATTGACAGGCTTATTCTCTATACTTTTGTTTAAGATGATGTATTTTACTTGCAGGTCAGATAGTGGAAAGGGTCGGTTGAGACTCAAGAGACTTGAGCAAATCTTCAGGTTGTAGATAATAATTTCATCTATGCCGGTTTGAGAAATGTACTTATCATTAGAAACCTTTTGCTAAGGGATATATTAATCTATCCAAGGGAATGCATTTTTTAAAGTATGATCATTTAGCATAATTAATTTAACAGAAACATATGGATTTGGCATGCTAAATAAAAATCTTTGATTCAGAGGCTGCCATTGCTCAGGCTTTACTCATCTGATAAACCTACATTTCTTAGGGAATTCTGAATTGTCTATTTTGTCGCATTACTTGTCCTTTCTGAGTACTGAAATGTATTTTTAAAACAGTCTCACTTTGAGGTGTTCACTGCACTTTTTTAACGTTTAGCATATTGATGTTTTCCAAAAGCAGTTTCAGTTTTCTTGTCTGCATTTAATGGGATAGTCTGCCTAGAAACAGTTGTGTTTCAGCTTTGGGAATGAGGCTTTGGGATATACTGTCTTCCTCCACAAGAAATGGAGTCTTCTAGGGAGGAAAGGGAGTTTCTGTAAGGAAGGCAGACTGTATCACATGTTTTCAAAGCATAATGTCAGATCTCTTCTTCACAGAAGTGGATTTATCTTACTACACCTTATTACTCCCTATCACAAGGAAGAAGTGTTACGGAAAGTTCTCTGTTAGGTGAGATTAAAATACAAACTGAACATTAAAAAAAACACCAAACCCAGAAAAAAAAAGCAAACAAGCATGAAAGATGAGGAAGGAAACAAAGGCTTTTGTTAAAAGTACCTGGAGCCTGCGACTGGATCTAGCTAAGTGGATCTTCACTGTAATCATCCCCCTTGCTTTGGGGTTTTCCTGCCTTGGGAGTCCTCGGTCCCATGCACAGGGCTGTGTCCTGGAAACCACTCAGGGTGGAGTTAGCCAGTACTGTGGAGATGACATTTCAGACTACTTTAATACGTACAGATGTGACAGAGAAAACAAGTTCTGTGGTCTTTTCATTTTTCAACTATTGGAGTAATGTATTTCAAACACAGCTACAAAATTGGTAGGCCATATATACTGGCAAAAGTGAGAACAGTGGCTCAGCTGGCTTCTCTACTGCCTGTTTTAAAACAACTTGAGAAGTTCTGCCATTATAAACGAAATATTTCAATTAGCTTCCCACCAGATGGAGGAAATGTATGTCAACCCAGCAGAGGAGATAGGAAATGCATTTTAGATCAGCAGGACAATAAATGACTTGTATTAAAACTACTGTTCTTGTTAAGTATTAATTTTCTGAGTTCAAAATGGAAGCTTCTAAGTCGTGGCGAAGTTTCCTACTTAATAAACACAAGCAAAGGATACACTTTGCATGGATCTGTGGATCAATTGTTGTGGTTTTCATGTAGTGAAGATGAACTTTGATTACAACAGAGGAGTATGATTGTCACAGCCATGTTTGATCATATTTTCTGTTGTTGTTATTTGGGATTTAAAATACTTTTTTAAAATGCATAACAAAAACATGCTTCCTTGAAGTGAAATGACTGGAAAAAAGTAAACAAGCTTTCAGGTTTCCAAGTGAGTCCTCAGGTACCTGATGAAGAATGTGAAATCTTGAAATCCTAGTTTCTTTTGCGATCACGCTGTTTCATTTTGTAAAAACTGCTACCTCATCTATCTTCCTTGTATCTTTTAATCTTTATGGTTACAATGCCATTACTAATGGGGATTTTCAGGCAACTTTCAAGTGTCTCCAAGCTTTTTAGTTTTAAGTATGTGTTCAGTACTTTTACAACAGCATAAGTAGGTCAGTATTTTCAGAAATTGAACTCTCTTTGAATTGTCCTAGCCACTATGCAAGAGTGGCATACCTACAAAGGGCCATCAGTGCTTCAGTGGGTGCAACCAAACTTCAAGAAAGAAAGGAATGAAAACAGGGCTGAAATACAGATTTCCTACAAAAGAGGTGTACCTTCTAATGGAAAATAGGTGCTAAAACTCTCTGTGGCCATTTACTCAGCAGTGACAACTTCACAGTTTTTACTTTAAAAGGATTTTTCAGAAGGCAGTTCTCAAAAATTTCACTTTTCACAATTGTACTCCTCTGCTCACATCCTTCCTGTCTCCTGGGCTGTTTATTGAGAAGACTGTTATCCTGATGTATGCTCAGTAAGAACTGAAAACACAAGAATTGTCACATGGAGTCAGGCTATTGATCTGTCTAGCCGTTTGTAATGGTGATTAATCTTAGCTTCTTTTGTCTTAATCTCCTGGAGCAGGATGCTAAAAATTTGCTTACTGTTAAATGAGCAAACAAAACCTTCTAGCATCCAGTGGTAATGAGGTAACTTTTGCCCCATACTGTGAGTTCACAGCATTTATTATTTTTAAAACCTCAACTCTTTACCATATAACATTATCTTTTTAAATTAAAAATACTTTCATCTTGCAGTGTTAAAGTTCATGATTTATTCTCATCATTAATTAAATTGTTTGGTCTTCACCGTAGTTTATGTTCTCACCACTAATCTTACCTGAAATTTGAGCTTACATTTATAAAAGCTCTTTCGTGCAGTTTTCTCTGTTAGTAACAAGAACTGTTTGTCACCGACATTTGAAAATGAACTATCTGTAATGCGTACAGGCTGTGGCAGGATAATGATTTTACTATTATTAATGACAAATTCCTTACCAGCAACTGGTGACAATACAGCTATCAAAGGCAGAGTTCTAACCTCTGGTTTTATTAATCATTTGTTAGCCTTATATTCATAATATCCCAAGTAGTGTGATATGTAAAAGATGTCGTTTTAAGGTAAGGGCCAATAATAGATTTCAAGAACAGACATATGATTATTTTTAATGGTAAATAGCAGGGGATGGTATTTGGCATAACATTGAGGTGTCACAATACTGACAGATTAAGAACATAGGATTTTAATTTGCTCTTTAAAATGTGGGGTTTGGTTGTTTTCAAATAACACTCAAAATAGTTGCTTTTAGCAAAAACCTGAAAAGTACTTTTAGCGAATAGATAGCAGCAATTATATGAGGATCTTACTAAATTAGTCAGGAAAAATAAGTGATGCTTTCAATTTCTTATTCTCCCTCAAGTGCATCAAAACTCTGGCAGCCTGTCATCTGGTAGAATTAAGTGTGGGGTAATGGTGGTGGTGTGACTAATACGCAAAATCATTAGACACTAGCTAAATATTTGCAGGGAGCCCATTTGTGATACATTTACCATAGTTTGTTACACTGAATGATATGCTGCTTGACATGATGAAATTTTCAGATATGGGGATTAGTCAAATGTCCAGAGTAGAATAGATGATCTCTAAACCCATTCTGTTCTCAGTGAAGAATATAATAGCCAAATTCTGATCCTCCTAGAGTACATATAAGCATTTCTGTCGCTGCTGTGATATTTACATACCACAGTAACTCCTGTATTTGCATTGGTGTAATAAAGACATCACTCATCAACCTGGCTCATGTTAAGACGTTAGTCTGCACTGTGTTTTAGTATTCATTTGGGAAAAAGATCAACTGTTGAAACCAAGATAAGATAAAACCTAAGAGCATATAATGACAGTTTAAAGGTCAGTGTTTAATTGAATATTAGATAAGAGGTGATAGCTTCCTTCCTTTCACATCATGATGGCTCTTCGTCCATTTACATTGTATGCCTTGAGATTTTAGACTTGGCGTTGCATTATTTTTAACAACTGAGACCCTATATTGGCAGGATTGATGGTTTTGTGGGTGTATGCGACCTTTAAAAATTAATGATCTAGATAAAGTTGTTTGGATAATCAGTTTTGAGGAGCATAAAAAACTGTGTTGGAGAAAATGATGTAAAATCTAGTGAAACACATTGTTCTACAAAGCTTGGATTAAAAAGCAAGTAAGCCAACAAGCACGCTTGAACCCAGTTTGGAAAGAATGGCAGAGATCTAAAGACTAAGGCCAGGCCTTGGTTTTATTAATTATTCTCTTTAAAGTCCTTGTAGAAAAGCAAGCCAAAAAGGTTTGTCATCAGAGTGGTTTTTTTTCCTAGATAGCATCATAGAATAGTGTGGGTTGGAAGGGACCTTTAAAGGTCGTTTAGTCCAAACCCCTGCAGTTAGCAGGGACGTCTTCAGCTAGATGATGGAGGGCAGGGGACTGGTTGGAGGCAGCCAGCATGCTTGCGCTTGGAATGACCCGATGTTCTGTATTGAGAAAAGAATTGGAGAGTGAATCCCTATGAGAGTGCAGCTGGAAAGAGCAACAAGTTCTTGTTCTACAACTTGCAGTTTTGAAATATCAGATTAATAGATCGGTATGTTCATCTATGAAAAGCTTACCTGAGATTACCATTTAGAGTTGTCTTAGACTAGTGTCATTTTCCTGTCCTCTTTGCTAAGGTTTCTATATTTAGGCTGATAATATTTATGTATTTTGACTTTACAGAAAAATAGTAAATAGAAAAATGTATCAATACAATTCTACAAAATTCTCCCAGTGCCTCCTAAAATATTTTTTTGTAAATATATGCAATTTGTAGTGGGGTGGTAATGGTATGTGGCTCGTAATGACATGACCTAAAGTTCACTTACAAATAATGCGATTGTGTCATAATTATTAACTATTTTGCCCTGTCACAGCATCTTGAATTCCATGTTTTATAGAACAAAAAACCCTACAATGGAAAATGGGGGATTGTCAAACATTCCCAAGTATGCTTTCACAAAGGAAGGAATGGTGCTCTGCTACCACGAATCCAACTTTATGATCATTGAGGGAAATATCGTAACTAATGTCACACAGTATGTTTCTATATGTAGTAACTAATTATGTGCAACTTTAAAAAGAAAGTAACTTCTTTTTTCTCTAAACCTCTCACTGATTGAAGGCTATTACCTGCCTGAGGGCCCTGGTCAATGTAATCCTGAGAAGCTGAAGTTACTCTGTTTTAATGCCCTGATATTGGTCCTCTAATACGAGTGTCTCAGTGTTTCAATTAAAGTGAGTTTGTGGTGGTTTGTTTTTTTTAATTTCATGGATATCCACCCACAACAAAATCCGATTTTTCCTTCGACACTGATGTTTTCAGGCAACTTGTGCATGGTAACAGCTTTTGGATACTGTGGAATTTTTACTATGTTTAATTCCAACACTAAGGCTGGGAGACTTCATCACACTGTTAGTCTTTGCCTGAAAATAAAATACTCCTTTTCCTTGCTGTACCAGTGTACCAGCTCATCTTTGCCCCTAGAATTGATGCCCGTCTGTTTTCTTGAGGAAATCTATGTGTATTTTTTCACCACCAGCATTGTATTTCTGCCAGCTTCTGCACCAGCTTTGAGGAGTTCTTCATTTCTTATAATGTTATCTCATATAAATTATTGTTATTTTGTTCAGTGAGTAAAATTTACTTGTGTGCTCTTGAAGTAATGGAGTGCTATTTAAACCTTGTTTCAAGGCTGACATTGAAGTCTAGTAGTTTACATACTACCCCCAGGCCACAGAGGTGCTTTCCCAGCGATATGTCTATGCAGGTGGATTTATTCAGTTTAATGTAGTGCCATTACCGTGGACCCAGAAATAAAATAACAGAACCCTACATTCCTCTCAACAAATCTTACTTATATGTAACTTGATAGTAAAAATAAGCAGGTGAGAACATATAGCAATTCTGGTTTAAAAAAAACCAACGTTTGACATGATTGAAAAGAGGGTAAAAGTAATGACCAGGTTTTTTTCTGCCTGTTTTTGATAGGGTTATCTGTTAGTCCTTCTATTGTCATGTTTCTGTTGGCACATCAGGCTTTTGGGTACCAAGAATGTCAGGATTTTCCTCTAATTGGAACTTGAGATGTCAATTAGTAGTAGACCATTCAATAGTAGATCTGTCACCAGTTATGTATTGAGTCCTGAACATATGTATTTGGTTCTTGACAGTGTGAATCTACTACATAAAGAAAAATTGTTTGAGTGCTCTATTGCATTGGCAGAACCAATATTATTTTTTAAATAGTTCATAATCCTAGAAGTCTTGTGTGCTTTATTGTGCAGTGTTTTGTTAATATGAGTGAACTTGCTTTAAATATTTTATTTAGTGTCCTTTCTATAGCCACCTTCATTATGCTTTTTTTACTTCAGAACTCCTGCATGAAGATTATTGTATTTTTTTATAATATGTTGTTAAGTTGGAAGGAGGAAATAAATTTGAAGACCGGGATCATATAGAAAATTACTCTTGTCATAAGTAAAAGAATGTTCTTTGATGGAATTGTCATGTATGGTTGAAAATAATAGTACACAAAACCTATGTTACCAAAACAGATTCTTTTATCTGTGGGTACATTATAGTACATAGAGTATATACAGTGAAAGTCATAGATTGGCCTAAATCATTCCTATTTTGGAGTTTACAGAGGGAAAAAAAAAGTGGAAAAAAAAAATCAATTGAGAGGAAGAGAGAAGAGAATTTGGAGAGTATTTTATGAGAGGAGGCTACAAATAGAACTTATATTTTTTTCCCAAGATATATAGTAACTGTTTGAAGGATAATAGTTTAAGGGGTGTGAAAGGCTTATATGCTGAATAAAGTGTACATGTTTTTACTTAATGCTGTTGGAATTAGCTTTCCCTTGTTGAAAGATGGCTTGATATCATTAGTTGCTATCTGTAAGAACTACTTTTTCCTATCCAGCTACAGGCAAAAAACAGACAGCCCTGAGAAGACATCACAACAGTAGAAAAGGATAGCAAATTATCATAATATAAATGTGCAAAATGTGTATGTTCATGTAATAAACTGGTGTTGCTTAAATGGCAGTTCAGGTGATTAGAGGGAACAGACAGTGGCATATATACACATAACAAATTAGGGTCACTTAATTTTTCCTGTAGTGCAGGAACTCATGCTGCTTCATAGAATTCAGAAGTGACAAATTCAAAATGGGAGAAAAGGTGGTTTTTTTCTCCCAGAGTGCATAGCTGACTTGGAGCACTCTTTGATGTCAGTGTAGCAACAAAAAGCAGCAGGATTCTGAAGCCTCTTATTCTCAGACAAAATAATAGACCCTCTCAAGTGTCTACTAGATCTGATGTGCCTAACGTGGAGGTGGGAGAGTGGGCGTACGAGTATTTCTGGACAGTGAAGACAAGTAGTAGAAAATCTTGTAAAAAAAGTAGAAGAATCTTTTGGTTCTAAAAACGTAGATACACATTCTAGTAATGTAAATGTTTCTTGTAAGACACCTTGGCTAGCAGCAATAGCAGAATATTTAAATGCAAAATAACTTCCCTGGGTACCAACTTTGAAAGTCAGTGCTTTAATTAAAGCATGGCTATTCTGAACTAGTTCAGGGCCTTCTGACACAATTTGATTTTAGTTAGGGTTTAATAACCAGTGCACTACTAGAATGGTACTAGTTTTTGTTTGTCAGACGTTAATCTTGGACCAAATTATAATATATGTTTGAAGTTAATACTAAAGTTACTACCCATAAAAAAGAATAACCCATTTCTACATTTTTTCCCAGACACCTGAGGAGCTAGAAGATGTATCTGACCTTGAAGAAGACCATGATGCACGTAGTCGTACAAGTATTCAGACTGAAGGGAAAACTGACAGGGTGCGTATTATACCAGTTTATTTAAAAAGCAATTTGATGAGGGGAAAATTGCTACTATGTTTCTATGAAGTCACCTAAAATAATGCAGTGAATCATTAAAGTGGTGTTCAGCTCTTAATAGATTTCTGAAAACATGCAGAGGGCATAAAACAATGTGCATGACCTGAAAGGGAAAATCACAGTGTGATTAAGTTGTAAATACTTGGTGAACATATAGAATATCTCAAGTTGGAAGGGCCCCATAAGGATCAGCAAGTCCAACTGCCTGCTCTTCCCAGGACTGCCTAAACCATGATGACTAGCAGTGTCATCCAGATGCTGCTTGAACTCTGACAGGCTTGGTGCACTGACCGCTTCCCTGGAGAGCCTGTTCTAGTGACTGATGTAAATTAAATAGGAAAATTCTTAAACTTACTAAATGAATTTCTAACAGGTTACAGCTTCATAAACGTGGCTTGGTCTAATAGAATCTAGCATAACAAGGAAATGTTTATATCTGGGTCTTACTGAAGCGTGCAATGCATATTAACCAAAAATAACCTCTACATACGAGAAGGTTCATGTGCACAGAAAAGAAAGGGATATATCTGGAATTTTAGCCACTACAGTGCATGAGTTACAGACTTCGCCTGCTGTGTTCATGTGTGAACCTGTTTTATAGTTTATTGCTTAACTAGTGAACTCATGCTGGATGTATGAAAAACTTAATACAGATTTGATGATTTCTGTATTTCTGGAAGTTCTGAATCTGGTTTTCCTGTTGTAGCGCCATTGAACCTGAGGACTTCACTACATTGCTGGTTATTATTTTATTGTTTGCATTCAAACATCTTTAAGAGCCTGAAAACATTTTTGATATAGTAAAAGTTCTCTTAGTACAAAGATCATGTATTTAGCAAACATTAATCTTCTTTATGTTTCCATTTTAAATAATGTTTCAGCACAACTGTACTCTATTCACAGCTTTCTGAAGTGGAAAGATCCATGGGCCCAGAAATGTCAACTTCATTACTTGTTTGCTCGATACCTAAAGCAATAACACATCTTTCACACTTGATTGTTTCTAGTAGTATTCCCATAATGGAAATAATAAGTGATAGAACTAGTTAGGAAAACCCAAAACTTTTCAATATAAAAAGAATTATGTCAAGCAAATGGCATTTTAATTCCTGTTTATTTTTCAGCAACATTTTTTTTATTTATCAAACACAAATATTTTCTGTATTAAGACCTTAAGTACTAATGAAGAACTATTAACCAAAATGAACACTATTCCACTTGTGTTGCATACATACATGTCAATGACATGTTAATTAACTGTCAGTTGATTCCTAAAACATTGTGAGAAATGTAACTATGTGAAAGATCACCTCATACAATCTTATTACTCAACAAACATAATTGGCGATTAAAATATACTAGCTGCCTGTCTCAATTAAAACTGCTCACTGTAAATGTTAACACATTTTCCCCACATTACAGGCTAAAATTTCTATTGTAGTTAAGAAAGACAAGGTTTTCCTTCAAAACATATCCAAATGACATGCTATGAATTTTTTTGGAACAGATACAGATGGTGTGCTTACATATTTTCATAAATACCCCAGAATGAATGCACTTGAAGGTTTTCTCTCAGTGGGAAAATTATCACATTTTCACACATGGTCTTCCACTTCTCAGATAAACCAGAATACTTCTTTAAAGGGATGTTCTTTTAAAAGAAAACCATAAATAACACATACCTCTAGATGTATACACAAAGCAAGAAGTAAATGCTCTGAGGACTGTTATAGGTAGGCAGCTGGCTGTCAAGAATCAGAAGCGTAGGTTATTGCTGTGGAGAGGTATCTCTGGAATACAGTTTTCCTTGTACTACAGAGACAATAGATAATCTGTACTGTCATTGAATTTAGTGAAGAGGTGGAAGGGATAGTTATTTATAGATAAACTTTTGTTAATACCTCTGAAATAACAGTATTTTGACCATACAGGAGGTACGTTTCCATTTTTTCTTTCATTTCTCCCCAAAATAATACAATTACTGTAAATGTTCCTTTTGGGGGATCTAGGTAGAGTCACTGCTTAAAGCCTGATTATGTATCTTTACTTGGAAGCAGTTTCCTAGTTTTCAGATTGTGGTTTCAGGGTTATAAATGGCACATTACCAAAAAACTTAAAAGAAAATTGTATCTCTGACTAAGGTACATACTCTCTTAACCTAAATCAACATGTTGACAGTGATGAAATCTTCATGTATACTTCTTTTTTTAAACAAATGTTTGAACAGATCTGTTGTTTGGACTGCTATTTGAATATTTATACCTAGAACCTAGTCAGCATTATGAAGAATGTGTATAGGCAAGATAGATTTTAAGCTTTAGACAGGGATTTGTCCTCTGCAGCAGATTTCCTGTGCTACTGTCAGGCTTTCACATGCAGTGGTAACACCAAGAATGACTGTATTCCAGAAGTAGCAACAACACTCTTGATTACTCTTGTCTTTTTCAAGTGTTGTATTTTTGCCTGTATGACACCTCTCACTGCTCCACCAGGGAATTAGTGCCTGTGAAAGCACCTTTTTGCTTTGTCTTTTTACCACAACATAAAAAACATATCACAGCGTGTAAAATGAGGTGTGATGTGCACATGCCACTTCTAACAAAGGTTACATCTTAACTAGCAAATCTCATTTTCCTTATGTAGGAAAAGTTCATATAATATGAACTGGGGGTGGAGCACTGGAACAGGTTGCCGAGGGAGGTGGTTGAGGCCCCATCTCTGGAGATATTCAAGGTGAGGCTCAATGAGGCCTTGGGCAACCTGGTCTAGTTGGGGGTGTCCCTGCTGACTGCGGGGGCGTCGGACTAGATGACCTTTGGAGGTCTCTTCCTGCCCAGACAACTCTATGATTCTATGATTATTAAATGTAACTTCTTTAGAATCTGTCTTTCTCTGTACAGAGAGTACAGGTTAGTGGTGGGCTGGCAGGACTGCAATTTGACCTTGTGTTTATAGGCAATTATATAGGTGGTCTTGGACATGTTACTTCATTGATCTTTCCCTCGCATAATTCCATATCTTTAGGATGAATGTGATAGTGCTTACAGGATGCAGGTTAACTTGGGCAGCATGCTGTGAGATCTCTCAGTAGTTAAACTGGGTGTACAGTGGTTTTATATCCCTGAAGAAGATCATTAGGACTAAATCCTTAGCTCCTACAAAAGTAGCTACTGTTTGTGGACTAATGCGGTTTTTCTCAGCTGAAAGTTAGATCTTCATTTGGTTGTTGTGTCTAATCTGTGTAGTTACTCTGGAAGCTTATCACACAGTAATTTTGCTTGAGGAAATCTATGCCATCATGTTCAGTGTAATTCCACTGAGGTAGTTAGTGGCTTATTATCATATGATTTTGCATCGAAGAGAAGGTCAAGTAAGTATTTGTCCAGTTAATTATCAGACTTAGATGATGTACATTCTGATGATAGAAGAAAATTTATTTTTAGTGCTTAAAGTTACTAAATTAGTGAAGAGAACAGTGTAGCTTAATTTTAAAGTTATTGCTACAGGTTACGTGTTCATATTGAAGAAGAGGAGAAATTTGTTAGCTTGTACATAATCCACTTGCAGATGACAAGAGCAGAAATGCTTTCAGGCAACCACCACCCACATTTTTCCTCAGAGTTCTGCAGACTGTTTTGTGAGTACATAGTCAAAATGTCTGAAAAAAAGAGCTGCTTTTGTAGAGATTTGTTGCATACTATACACAATTCAGGTCTTATGGAGAATTGACTCTGTGTATTATATTGGGAGTGAGCAAATCCAGGCTGAATTATTTTATTGTTTTATTTGTATTACATCTTAAATACAGCAAGCATTAATATATGTCTAAAAATATGTTTGGTTTTGAAAAGATGATCATATGAAAATCTTAACAAACTCTCTAAAAAGAGAGAATAGATGTAAAAGCAAACACCAAGAACACCTATTGATACTAGCATAAAACAGTACTTAGAAGGGAGGTCAGTTTGCCTTCAAATGAGTTGGGTATTCTTACTCAGGTAACAAGTACTTTACATTTAAGTTCCTGTGTTAATATAAATGCTTGCATACATAATAGGAAGCATGTGCTATTTTATAAATAAAAAGCCACATTTAAGATATTTTTTAAATTTATTTCTTATCAGAGCCTTGCAGAAGCTTGAAATCCTGATGATAAGAATTCAAGCATGCAAGTAACTCCTGTAATTTTGAGTAGGTTCTACTAATAATCATTTGGACACTTAATATATGGCAAAAGATTCCATGTCAAAAGTCATGATCTATAAAAAGTATTTAATTTCCTTGATAATTCTTAAGTTAGCCCAGTTTCAGTAAGGAGAAGAGATGGAATTATGGAGGAGTCAAGGTTGTAGCTATATAATACACTACACTGTTACAAAGCCGGACTGGAAAGAACCCCAAAAAGTAAGCTAATCCAGCCATTTGTCCCACGGTGGAATAAATACACTTCTTCCTGACTTGTACATGTATAAAAATAATTGCACTGCTGTCTCTATTCGTTACTGGCATTGATTGTTTATGGGAAAGTTTGTTCTTTAAGCATGTTCGTTAGTATTAGCCTTAACTGCTATGGCCATAGAGGAACTGAGATTTCCTTTTTCTATGTATAATGTGTTTTGTACTTATAGATTTTTATCCCGTGTCCTATCTGTTTTCTGAACTCCGGATTCAATAACTCGAATACCCTTTATTTATCCTTTAAGGTAGTGGTTTCTGTATGCCTTTTTGCTCTGTTTTTGTCTCCTCTGGATGCTTTTCAGCTGGTTAATGACTTGTTGAATTTTTTATCTAGGCTATTCATATTGTTAAATGCATGATGCCAGCTTCGGTCTCAACAGCAAGTGCTAGTGTAATGTTTACACTATTTTCCTCTATAGGCATACTTCAGAATGAGTTCTGTTTGAAGTTTGTTATTTTGCCAAGAGTACAACATTTTGATCAACTACAAATCCCCACCCACAGAACCACTGATGACTGGTTGTGTCTCAGTTCCATGTGCATACTGGTGATTTTTCTTAGGTGTAAAAGCTCGTATATGTCTCAGCTGAAATACATCCTGTTATTTTTTCAGATCAGTTCTTAAAGTTTCTCAGGATTACTCTGAATTGTAAACCAGAACTCTTGACATGTCAAAGCCTCTTACACTGCAAATGTGTGATGTGTACTCTTGGTTCTGTCATCCATGCCATTGATNAGGTGTAAAAGCTCGTATATGTCTCAGCTGAAATACATCCTGTTATTTTTTCAGATCAGTTCTTAAGTTTCTCAGGATTACTCTGAATTGTAAACCAGAACTCTTGACATGTCAAGGCCTCTTACACTGCAAATGTGTGATGTGTACTCTTGGTTCTGTCATCCATGCCATTGATGAAAATACTGAATAATGCCAGAGTCAGGGCGGGTCCATTAAGAATTTTGCCTGACAGATACATCCAGTTTGGCATTAGTTTTTGATAAGTATCCTGTGAACAGTTTTCTAACCTGTATCGTACCTGCCCAGTGGCAGTTACCTCTAGATCATATTTCCCTAAGTTATTTATAAAGAGGACGATGAGAACCAGTGACAAAACCCTAGTGAAGCTCAGATTCGTGATGGATTGCTTCTTCATCTGTAGGCCTCTTACCCTGGGACAGAGAGAACAATTGCCTCATCTAAGTCAACCTTTTTAGCTATCTCCTGATAGCTTTGCCTCTTTGTCGAATTATATTGTATCTTAAAATATATGGGAACTGACATGGCAGCACAAATCAGCCACACTCTGAACTTGTTCAGAGAACGCTGGACTTCGGCAGGATTCTTAAAATTGGAAGAAGACAACTGGTGACAGCAGAGAGTGAACTTGACAGAAGAAATCAGCTTCTCCCAGCTGCCAGTATCGCACAACCACAAAGCTCATCTCGAGGGAACATCCTGTGTGTTCCCTTTGCCATGAATTGCTGAATATCCACCATTCTCTCTGTTGCCTCTTTATCCAAACTCAAACAATGATTCACTCAGTAGAAGTAGTAAAATGTTTTGTAAAAGGTAGTGGGCACAATGTACTAATTTTAACAGAACCACTCTTAACTCTGTGCCATATTCAAGAAAAGTATTTAAAGCACATCTGTATAATGGCCTTTATAAGTGCCTATCTTATGCTCACCTTCATGACAAAATAGGCTCAGCTGATGTGCACATATTTTATGATGGTGATCAATGAAATTTATTGAAGTAAAAACAATTAAATGTCACTGTTAGAACTATTTTGAAACAGGTTGATTGAAATAGTTTTCTGTCCCTGGAGTGATTTGGAGAGATCTTGTTCACTTCCACCAAAAGTTCACTTGCACCACTCTGCAGCAGGGGAACAGAACAGGGGTGAGATGGCTTCTTGTTGCTGCTGGGTCTGTGGGGGACTGAAGAGGTTAGCTCTCAGCTGTGGCAAAGCAATGATGTGAATCGGGTCTTCTTGAATCTATGCAACTATCTTAGAGCTACAGTGTGTAATGAGCATGTTATTTTATGTTCTTGTTTGTAAAAGCTCTGAAAAGTTTTTCATGTGCTCCATCAGGAAGAGGGTGTGTGGTTTTTTTCTTTGTAACCTACAAAATTTTAGAAAAACAGAGTTTTCCTCTTTTTCTTCTTTATAGTTACGTGACACTGTAACCTACAAGGCAGGATGTGTTAAATAATTTTCAAAGGGAGGTTTTTGCCTTTTAAAAGCATATGTGGCTCACCTCTGTCTGAGACAAAAGAGTTTTTGATAACACAAACAATTGCTTGAATGTATTGTGCTTTTTGTGGCTTTTCTTTCCTTCCTTTCTCCCTCTAAGTCAGAAGACTTTTTGTGGTGTGGAACTGGCCAGTCATATGTTTTAGGTGATTAGTAAAGAAAAAATGTGTGTTGATCTAAGACTTTGAGAGAATAATTGCAAGTTTATCCTGAAGTCAATTCCTTAGAGTGTAGCCAGGGACAAAGGGCCAGTTCTTTGGGTTGGAATCTCATTGGCGAGTAATACACCAGAGAACAGAAGAGTCAAAATTTTCACAAAGCGGTTACTCCCGATGTGTCTTCTGTTTTTATCATTATGTGGGCAATTTGTTCTGACCTTAAAATTCCGGTGTCTGTGACAGCGAATTGACTGAAACTTGGAAGGGCATGAATCCCTACATGGTAAGTCAAGTTGCAAATGAGACAATGCAAATAACCCCAGTGTCGGAGACTCCCAGCTACCAGGCATAGATACCCTTCTGAAGAGTTAATTCAAAGAAATTAAAGAAAAATATATGCTGGGTGTTGGTTTTTTTTTTTGTAATAGAAGGAAGAAAACTATCAAAATCACAACAACTTCTCTCGCTTAGTTTTAACTCTGTTATCTACTGCAATAAAAAACATTTTGGCTTAGAAGTAATGAAAAAATCATTTTCTCCTGGTGGACAAAATAAACCTGCACTCATGTAATAGCAGTCATTCAGTTTAGATCTTTATTTCACATTTACTTATGTTATCTATTTTGATAGAGAATTACATCTGCACTTAAAAGGCTGCGTATACAACTGCTTTATTTTGTTGCTGTATATGGTTTTGAAGCAGTATGAAGGAAATGAAAGAAAAAACAAGGTCAGAATTGTAGTTTCCTTTGCCCCTTTGTTCCAGTGGATAATTTCTCGTTCCACCTGAAACTCATTTTGGTTGGCACATAGCAGGGTACTGTATGTTACAGTTCCCTCATTAAAGTGTCATCTTTCTTGTGGTTTCCAGATCTAGGCCTGTGTTCTTGCACTCAAAACAGTATTGAAACGAGGGGGCTAGGAAGTACCGTAAGTGTCCACCAATCAGCAAGTATGTATTAGTTGATAAAAAGGGGTACTTCGATTCTTTTGACTCTGTAGCCCAACTTGTATTTTTGTCTGTTTCATACCTTTCCCAGCAAGATTATCCTATAACTGTGAGGAAAGTGTGTCTTGGTCTGCTCTGGCCTGTTTTATGTGGGGATTTTCTTAACACAACAGAGAAAGTATTCCTTAAAATAGGTACAATTTCCACTTCTGTGACTGCAATTACAACATAGTTCTACTTTGGTAGACCTGTAATTTCCACTAATTTATATAAATGGGAACATTAACCTCATGACAGAGTGATTCAAGCATAAATAAAATCTCTGAAATGGCATGGCTTGAAAAACATACGCATTACATATTAAACTGCTTACCTGTTACACCAATTATTAATTCAGCCACTGCCTTAAATTTCTGGTTTATGGATGGTAGATGTGTTATAAACAAGAAAAAGTCACAAAATATTTATTGTTTAATTGCAGCATAATTTCAGTGTGTTAATAGTTGCTGTATGTAACTGTGACTTCCTGATGGCCTGCGGTGCAAAAGGTGGGCCATTTCACAGGGGAGGTGATGGAGAAGAACCACTGTGGCAGTAGAGCCATCAAGAGCAACAGACCTAAAGGTCCCCTCCCTTCCTGTGGAAGAAGGTATTACGAAGGGCCAGGATTGCAATATGGCCACATAATATCTTCGCCCGTGTCTGCTACCCGGCATGTTTCTGACAAACTGACCTTTGTCTGGAGCAGACTGATAATCTTGCTCATGAAGAAGAGTATTAAATAAAATAGTTCTCTCACCACGCTGCATTTTCAGAAGTTGTTTCACTCTTTATATATGAAATACTTCATTAATAATTAAATGTGGGAAAGATATATGCATTCCGTATAGATTGAATGTTCTGAGTCCATAGTCATAGTCCATAGTCATAGTCCATAGTCCATAGTCTAGTCTAGTCTAGTCCACCACTTTTCTAGCTATAGTAAAACTTTATTTGAAACAGCTTTAGCTGGTGGAATGTTTGCAAGGAGTCCAATCTGGAGCCACAGCCAAGTATAGGGCTGTGTCCGCAAATCTAGTTTGGCTATGGATTGATTTGAATATCAGATGGTTTTCAATTGGCGTTCAAGATAACTTTTTGGTACCCTTATTCACATGTGGATTTCTGACATGCTCATTAAGACTTTCCCTGTTCTTAAAATGATATTGTAGAACCTTGTCAAAAGAGAGGGCGAGCATACCTGAAAGTTTTAGGACAACTAAATTGTTTCCTTTATTCTTTCCTACTTCAAAGAATATTGCAGTTAAAAACACTTAGTCTCCTTCATGCCTAAGATAAAGGAAAATCTTAGTCATATTTCATAAAGACTCTTTGGAAGAATTTAGTTGTCTTTTTCTCACTATGCTAATATTAATAGTTTCATGGACACCGCTGTCCCCATTACACTGAGGTAATTTATTTGGCCCAATCCAATGACAGCATACAGATTTTGAAACTCAGAAGTGCTCCGGCTGGAACAGTTGGCTCAGACCACGGCATGTTTAAACTATATGTTTAATAATATCCAGTGATTTTTATTAAAAAAAACCCAAACCACCAAACTTTCTGACACAGACATTTTGAAAATCAAGTTATGTTATGTTTCAGGCCAAGATGACTCAGCTGCCAGAGGCTGAAAAGGAAAAGATCGCTGAGCAAGTGGCTGACTTCAAAAAAGTCAAGAGTAAGCTTGATGCAGAGATTGAAATATGGGACGATACCAGCAATGACATCATTGTTTTGGCCAAGAGGATGTGTGTGATTATGATGGAGATGACTGACTTCACAAGGTAATTATGCAAAAAAAGGGTCTTAAATATTTGTAAATGTTGGAGGTCTTTGTCATATTGGTATGGCAGGAAATACTGAGCTTTTAATGCCAGGTGACAGCGTCTTTACAAAATAGAGTGGCTAAACTAATGTCGTTTGCTTTAACACACTAGCTAGTAGTACTGAAATGTTGGGAGGGAGTTTTGAAGTTTTAAACTATGCTTGTCTTTAATTATTTTTTTTCTTTGTTCTCTCTTATTCATTTGGTTGGTTGGGGGTTTTGCACATTTTTACTGTTTCATTTCTGCTCTTAGTGAAAGGGAAAAAGTGAAAAAAAAAATCTTGATTTTAAGCTGTAGCTCTGTCTCATCTGTTGTTCTCTCTGCTTGTACTGTACCATGCTGTCAAGCATAAAACATACTGTACAGAGCATATGTCTGGCGGTACACATTGAGACTCATGCATATTTTGTATCACATTACTTGCTGTCACTTTCATCAAAAATGTATCATGCTGCTATATGTAGTTTTAAAGACGGAAGTGTCCTATAGCAGATAACTTTCAAAGCTGGTATTTCTCACTGCTGCCAGTATATATTCTATGATACTTGTACATGGGAAGCAATCTTATGTTCAGGAGCTTTTTCTCCCAGGCACTGAATAAATGCTCAGTAAATTTCATTATATTAGTTGTACCAAAGGGAGGTGCTGGTGTTTGGGGTTTTTTTCCACCTGGTCACTAATAAAGTAGTTGCTGATAGGTAGGTGAAGCCTTAAAACACAACCACTCTTGCAAGACACTTTGTTTCATAAAATAAATCATTTAATGCAAGATATGAAGAAAAATATAAGCCTCTTGGACAAATTTTTCAGGTGCATAAATTATACAGATCTGCCTAGAGCTGAACCAGCTAACAAAGCTGGGGTCTGGCTTAGACCTGTTCTGGGGAACGGGTGCTAGCACTTTCCAAACTCACCTTCCTGCGAGAGTGACCTAAAGACGTGCATGTTGAACTCTGCAATCCTTTTATTCTTTTTAAGAGTATATGATTTATTTTGAGATCTTTGAAAAAAAAAACATATTGTGCCATAAAGTCAGTCGTTACAATTAATGTCACCTTCTTCACCAAAATTCTTTAAATTATTAGCATTAGATTAATCAAGATTAACAAGGGTGGTTCATAGTCTTAGACTTGCATCTGTGGCTCTCAGCTGAACATATGCCTATTTGAGTTGAAGAGCAACTCAAACAGCTCTGAACCCAGTATAGATCCCTGGGGGACCCCACCTGTGACATGTTGCCAGTTTGAAAAGGAGCTATTTACCACCACCCTCTGGGTGCAGCCTGCCAGCCAGTTCCCTACCCACCACATAGACCACTTGTCTAGACCGTAACGCATCAGTTTCTCTGGGAGGAGGCTGTGGGGAACCGTACTGAAAATTTTGGAGAAATCCAGGTAGACAATGTTCACCGCTGGCCCCACATCAACTGAGCAGGTTACTTTGTCCTAGCAGGTGATCAAGTTTGTCAAGCATGATTTGCCGCTGTGAAATCTGTGCTGGCTTTTCCGATCAAGTACTTTGACTTGTGATAGTGCCCTGGAGGATTCATTCCGTAACTTTCCCAGGGACTGAATTAAGACTGACGGGCCTCTAATTTATTTCCTGGATCTTCCCTTAAGCCCTTCTTGTGGATGGGGTTGACGTTAGCCTTCGTCCAGTCTTCTGGAACATCCCCTGTTCTCCACAATGTCTCAAAGATTGTGGAAAGTGGCCTCACAACAACATCAGCCATCTCTCTTAAACCCCAGGGTGGATAACATCAGGGCCTACCAGTTTGTAGGGGTCAAGCTCCTCTAATAGTTCGCTCACCAACTCTTCCTTCACTGAGGGTGGGTCTGTGTTTGCATCAACCTGGATTGGTGTTCCCAAGACCCAGGACCCAACAGTGCTGGTAAAGACAGAGGTGAAGAAAGTGTTGAGAATTTCTGTCTTTTCAGCATTGTTGGTGACTAATTCACCTCTCACGTTTAACAGCAGGCCAGTATTTTGTTTCTAGTAACTTACTTGAAAGCAAAATTAAAAACTATTGGGAAGAGAAACGGAAATCTTAGTCTTTTTCAGAGTATGGTAGGGAATTATGTTATTGGAAGATGGATTTTGATTATTCTCTTCCAAACCTTAGGAAATCTATTACTCTTTTTTTCTTCATAGATGCTTAGACTATAATGTGAGATATGCAAGTAAATGCTAGTATATACACTTGTATTATGTGTTAGATACTTAAGTTGTAATTTCTTGGGGGTACAGCTGCCCTACCAAGTCTTTTGTTCAGTTGCTAGGACTGTTAGTAACAGAAACCAAGGTCACCCTGTAGTACACAATAATGGTCTTCCAAGATCCTTTTTGTATCTTACATAACTTTACCTCACATCTTTAGAAAGCTGGCTTTGAGTAAGGCCATTAATAGTATGTTTTCAAGTTTTGTTTCTTCTTTAATGATGCCAGACAAAGTCCTGTAAAATGAAGGTCGTATCTATCGAAACAGTAGGTGAACTCTTGTGGATCTTCCCATTCCTCTTATTGTTGCTCTGTCAAAGGTGGCAGTTAAGTGCTGAGGAGCACAGCTGGCTTTCTCCCTTCCTTGTCCGTGAAAATCTGGTGATGAATAATGTAGAGGCCACAGCAAGCCCCAGCTCACCTTAAGGTTTGATCTCTCCAGTCTGTAGTTACAAGTTCTTGGACATGGAAGAAATAAAAGATTCTGACATTTTGTGTTTGTTAACATTAGAAGCTACTCAGGCAAATAGTACATTTCTGTGTTTGAGTCACTTGTTACCTAAGCTGATTTCTGATTTCCTTCAAGTGTATTACCTTGAATTCAATTTTATGAGTGTTTCCAAAGCTTTCATTTTTCAAAGTCATCTTGACATCTTAGTGTGTTAGCATGTGTGTATTATCCTAAACATTAATGCAACAGTTATATATTCAACTAAAACCAAGGTAACATCAGTGTCAAAACAGTTCATTATTCAGACAGAAGGTAATGGGAATAATGGTGGCATAAAGTATAGGTATGCGTACCTCAGATCATTAACAAAAATACTTCAGAATGACTTCAGTGAAGGCCAGTGATAATCAGTGATTGCTCAGCAGAAGTTAGGACTCATGTAAAGAATAACCATCTGAAGCTTATTATGGCTTAGCTTCCTTTGCTTTCTTTTGAGTCTTGGCAGAAGGGACCTGCAGAACCTCATTTGAAACAATTCTGCTGAAGATTGATGAGTGTGTCCTCTACAGATAGACACTAGGCGAAGCTAATAATTTTATGTAACACTTATTTTTGTAGCTTTGTTTAAACTTTGTATGTGCTATATGACATAATCTTACTAAAACTTGATGATGAGCCTTGCTGTGGTCAACCATCCTATAAATCATTGTCATAGAAAACTTCTCCTTGAGAGATGGAAAAGTAATTGAACGAGAGCAGAAACCTCTTGTTGGAAGTTTGTAGCAGTGAGCAGCAGCTGCTAATCGGTGGTATGAATACGATAATCAGGCCTTTTTATACAAAACTGGATGTAATAATTACTGGAATCTAATAAGAATTCTGTTGAAATACCATCATACTTGCAGTAGTAAGCTTTGGCCCTGACAGGCAGAGGTGGAGGCAGCAGAGAGCAGGTATTTGCTCTGCTGAAGGTGTGGTCCCCTGCTTCTGTTGGGCTACCTCTGACTTGTTGCTGGTTGGGGGATAATATAGAAAGTTCCTCCCAGATTTATTCTGTCTGTTTGCTGAAGGTTGTTGCTGCTGGAAGTAAGAGAGTTTGGTAGAGGTTTCCTGAATTTTGATTTGCTGAAAATAAACCAGACTGTAGTTTTAGTTTCTGGGGAGGGGCGGGGGCTACAGTGAATAAGGCAAAAAGAACAAGAATGTGAAATTGTTCATATATTGCCATGGCTTCAACAGCAAAGACAAGAAACAAACGAGGTACCAATGGGTCTGCTGGTGTTTTCTATCTGTCTTCAGCCTGTATCTGCAGCCCCATATCTGTCTTTCTCCTGAACGACCCTCTTGGCTTGGCTCCAGTAGCTTCCCCTGTGGTTGATCAGAAACCTGTACTTCCCCCTCTGGCTTTATGCAGAAATGAACAAAGCCTGGGAGTTAGCTCCCTTGTGCCTTGGGCCATATGAACATTTTCTTTTTTTCTTTTTTTTTTTTNGTGCAGCTCTTCACAAACTGTTCAGAAATAGTCTCCTATTTGTTCTTGGTACTTGACCTTTGTTTCTAAAATGGAATCAATATCAGAGTTAATATTAGTAAAATAGGAAAAATAGCAAAACAAATTAACAAGACATGGAAAAATAAGCCTAGCAAAGTCATCCTCCAAAAGCTGCCCCTCTTTATCCCTATAGTAAGCCTAAATATAATTCCACTTACACCTCTAGTACTTCCAAGGACTGCAGCTTAGCCTTTCTCTCTGTGGTACTCTTGGTAAAGACCAAGTGCAGCCGCCCAATCTAGCAAGTGTCCTCACCTGGCAACAGGCACAGTCTTCAGCTTTAATTCATTTGCTCTCCCTGGTCTTCTGGTCTTTGCTTGGGAAAGCAAAAGGGGGGAATCTAAACAGAAGATCGGAAGTCAAGGTGTCAGTTCTGTAGTTACTGTGATTTGAAGAGACCATGGGACAAAAAGATTATGATGGAAGAGGAGACAAGAGGGATTCTGTTCCTATTCTTCCTAGTGGAAGAATGGACTTTATCCACGAAGCTCCTCACTGTAACTCGGTATTTGATTTATCTTTCCTGGTGTCCTTTTCCACTTCAGAGTTATCCATGATCCTCCTAGTTTCCCTTCAGTGGCCAGATGTTTCTGAAATATTATGGAGCTTTTTCATTGCACCCTAAAGTTCACTGACTTCTTTGCCTTTTTCTGCCTCCTCCTAGCCATCAAATTTCTATCCATTCCATGCAGTTCCTCTCATCCATCTGGAAATCACTCAAATGTACCAGCTCTCCTACTTTATCTTCTTCCTGGTCACCAACCCAGTCTGTCATTGCCACAAAAGAGAATAGTGCCTTAATTACTAAAAACTCTGATGTGACCAAGTGCCATTACATCTACAGTTCAACTTCAGGTACATAAAAAGTTTCCTATTTCCCTCCTCTGATTGCTCATATCAGAGAATTCATAGGTTGGCATTATTTCATTAAATAGTCTAGGATGCTTTTCAGAGTCCATAGCTACTCAATGTTTGCATCATAAAATGCAAAAAGAACATGCATCATAAGATACACACCCAAGCAAAAAACTTTTAAGTATTTATTAAAAATCACCCAGATTGAAGGTTTTAAAAGTTTTGTCGACAGTGATGTTGTCCAGCTCAGTCATCAGAAAGGGTAGAGTTATTTTGGCCAAATTACTTTGGCCAAAGTATGTGAACCCTCCTTTGGGTTCTATTAGAAGGGTAACTTTCGCTGGAGCCAATTACATAAAGATGTCCTTTAAGATAAATTTATTTCTGATACAATTTAGTTGTGTGTGTATATTTGCATGTGTTTTGTCATACATGGTTTGAAAAACAGAAAAAGCAGGATTTACTTGTAACAATATAGTACATCAAGCAGATAAATTTTACTGTTAAAATGAGCAGCAGAATTGGATGAGCTAGAGTAGTGTAAATGTTACTTGAGATTTTGCAGTACTGGCAGGATACGCACTGTCCCTCTAGAACTGCGTGTGGTAGCCTCAGGCAGTTGTTACCCTCAAGTAGAAACATGGTCTCTCAAGTTTGTCTTGAATTGTTGAGATGTGTCAAGTTAAATTGTATCATGTAACACAGACTCAGCTAATAATGATCATTTCTCCTGGATGCCACAGAGTTTCTAAAATGTATACAAATTCAACTTTCACAAATAAGGATTTTGAATGCAAAACCTCTATCTGTCCTGCTGCCATTGCTTGCAAACCATTTTTAATTCTTATTTTTCCTGCAAGAAAACCAAGTATTAATGGAAGTAGCAGGGCTCAGAATGGAGCCTTTTTCATGTAGAAATGAAGTTCTTTTAAAAGAATGTTTTAATTAATTGGAAACAAAGAGTTGCTATCTGGAATAGAATGTAACTTAAATTTCATAGTACAGGCAGAAATTGAGATACATTCCCCCAGAAGGGGAATTCTACTAGTCATCTGATCAAAAGTCTATAAAACTCCTAAACTTAAAAATTCCAGTGATGGTTTTCTCTTGTAATGGTTTTAGTCGACTTACTGCTGGACTGTACAAAGCCATTTCCAAATCATCTATTTCATGCTGTAGAATGCCTTGTAGTCATGGAAGCTCTGAAGATTAATTCCTCTGCTTAGAGCAATTACATGCTCTACATCCTAATAGAATTTTATAAATTTAAGCCCAAGAAAATGTGTTCATCTGAAACAGTCCCTTTATTCTACTGTTACTGTGTAAATCCTTTGTGCTGACATGTTAGTTATACCTCATATATGGGTATTGTATACATAGGACAAAACAATATACGTACAGGAACACAAAAATGTTTTTAGACCTCCCTGTCTCAGTATCTCTAAGTGTAACTAGTAATCCCTTGAAAACGATGGGTCCTTGAGAAATCAGATAAGTAATAGTTATTGCTACTTCACTTTTTTCCCTCTACTCCTCTGCAAGATTTCAATGAACTCCTTGAATTTTTAGCAATCTTACAAGTAGCATAACAGCTATTTCAGGGTGCCTCATACTTCTTGGTACCAGTACTTCAATGCTTAGTGTAAAAGTTGAGGCAAAAAAGTGAAGGGAGAAAGAGATATTTGTTGATTGGACAAGGAGGTTAATAAAGAACTAATGTCCATGCCCTGTGTACATAGCCAAAAACAACTTAATAAAGTGGGGACATAGTGACATATAGCAAAAGGCAGATAAACTGATTTTTCTACCCATCAGTATAAATCCATCCAGGACTAGAAGCAAATGACCTGCAAAGTCACAGCATAAATTACAGCAAATGCAACTTGTCATTAAAATACGATTGTATGTCTTTTGCCAGAAAGAGCCATCTTTTGCCTTTCATCTTTAGGTACTTTTATACTCTGAGGACAAAGTGAGTTCAGGACTCCCAAGTATTATGTCCTGCCACCAGAGACATAAGGAGTATAAATAAAGCAAGAGGGGTTCAGGTAGTAATTTAACGGCTTCCAGGCCAATTTGTGTAGGCGGCTGGAAAGCCTGTGGCAGGGCAGTCTCCTTTGGTCGTGACAGACCAAGGGAAACCTGTACTTGTCTGAGCATCATTAGGCCCAGCATAAAGCCAGATGGTGTGTCACCTCACAGCACTTGAGGTTGTGCTCTCTAGATGTTCACCGCTTAACAGGGGTGGCCAGAGGTGGTGACAGGTCCCTCACAAGGGGAAGCTTCAGCCCCAGAGGTAATATCTACCTGT
The DNA here is from genome assembly GCA_013399435.1 of Arenaria interpres. Classification (NCBI taxonomy): domain Eukaryota; kingdom Metazoa; phylum Chordata; class Aves; order Charadriiformes; family Scolopacidae; genus Arenaria; species Arenaria interpres. Next base: position 141,473 of record VXAK01005038.1, read on the forward strand.
TCAGTTGCAGACTTCTGCAGGATCAGCTGGCACCACCACTTCAACTGGGGCTGCCCACTTGCCATCCACGGTCATCTTTCTTCTTGTCCTTAAAGCAGCAGGAATGGGGTCCTGAGGATACATACCAGTGTCAGGGAGGACCAAGGGCCAGCTGCTCCCTAAGGGAGGCAAGCCGGGATTCAGGGTAATCCCAGTGCAGACAGAGCTTGCACTGAGCAGAGCTCAATCCAACAGCATCTGAGCATAACAGGGCGCACAGGGTGCTGGTAACAAGATCCATCAGCAGTCCCAGACAAGGTGAGCAGTAAAGCAGCTGTATGGTCCATCCAGGAGCAAAGGGAGAAGGGGCCAAAGCCAAACTGCAGCATGTGCATGAGGGGTCCGTCCAGGAGACAAGCTACTGGTAAGATAGGTCTGAAGTCCATCTAGAGGGTAGGGCCAGAAACAGGGCTGAAGAAAGGTATATCTGTGATTCAGGTCAGGGTTTGGTACGTTCATGCCAGAGCTTAAATGGAGCTCTTGGGCCAATGGGCAGAGGCTGTGGATTGGAACCTCAGGTGAGACTGGTCAGGACCATTTAGGCCTGTTAGCACACTCAGGCCCATGGCATCTGGAGCAGAGGGGAGCCTTTTCTCCTCTGTTCCTTTCCTCAGTCCATTCTGAGGGCTCACGCCACCCAAAAGAGGAAGCCAAGAAGAGAGTGTCCAAACTGGATATGAGGTCATGATCAGTGGCATATTAAAATTTGCTGTTTTTATGATAATGTTCAGGGAAGTGACAGTTTTTGTAGCGTTCTCCAATTGGCACATCATTGAGCCTGCCTTTGAACCTTAATGGCTTGATGCGAGACTTGTTTTTCTGTTTATTTTACTCAAGCTGTTGTTGGGTGAGAATGCCCAGTAATGTCTCCTACAGAAATAAAGAAGTAGTCATTAAAAAGGCAAAGCACCTCTCCCAGCTTTTTTTTTTCCCTTTAAAATGTAGGCCTGTTTTTATGGAATTTATTTGCTATATTTTGTACGTGCTATATATTTTTTTCTGTAACACCATATGTTCAGGTTCCTTCTGAATTATTAGCAGAAACTAGATACTCAAACCCTTGGAGGGTTTCCAAGAAACAGAGACTGGAGACTTTTGCAGTTATCAGCCCCTTCATTGGAAATGTAGGTGCATCAGTGAATTAATCATGACCAGAAATTTCACATAATGCAGTAGTTAATTTTTTTTTCCCCGTGCATTCAATGCAGATTCAACTAAAAGTTTTGCTTACAAGAGATCAGTCACAGAGTATTCTGTACACCCACATTTCTCTTGACTATGTATTGTCCAGGGATGAAGAAAACAGATTTATGGCAGATACTGCCCTGTTGACCTGGCTGGTGTTTGTGAAATAGGATGGAGTTTAATTGTCAAGGTAGAGTTTGTGAACTTGATAATACAGATAGTATCTGATGCGGGCACATAAAAATGAGTAGTAACTGTTGAAAGAAGGCAAGTAGTAATTGCAGGTAGTGAAATCGAAAGCAAACAGATCAATGAGATGTTATTTTATAAAGTGAAAGGGAGTGCTTTTGATGCTGTGTAGGCTTTGCAGTGCTGGTCACCACAATTTGCAGATACTCTTCAGAGGGATGCCCATGATTACGAGGATGAAACGAATCTAGTAAAATGGTGTCATTTTCAGGGCTGCTGCTCTCATCTTAGTGAGGAGGCAAGTGGGCCATCTGGAGAAAGGGGATTGGGGAAGGCTTGTAGGCAGGGATTTATCTGCCATTTTCTTTGGCCCTAGAAGCAATGCTATCAACTTCATATTTAAAAGCTTCTGTATCAGAATGTAAAACATGACAATATTTTGAGGCCATAAGTCATATTTTCCAAAGCAAATAGATTCTGTAGTATCTTTATAAGAATCAGTTACTTTAAGCAAATTATCTTCTTTTACATTCACATGCACTGCAAGTCATAAGCATTAGAGAGAAAGTAGGTTTTGGCCCTTTGTGTTCTGGACATACTCCATATCCTTTAGCATGTAGATGAGGTGAAGGCACAGTACACCCTAACAGGCAGGCTTTGTGGGGGTACCCAGCCATATCCAAATCAGCTAGAGGCTGTCCAAATTGTGTGCCTGGCTTTGGTCATTTGGTATATCAGAAGTACATTATAGGGTCATAAGAGGAAGTATGGTTATAATTTTCCTTTGATTATGTGACGTCAGTCTTTCCTAAAGACTTATTTTATTATTATCTTACCCTCTTCCATAAACTGAGTTACAGACTAGTTGTTTGATAGCACTGTAGCACTTGCTATAGTCACCTTCCTCTGTGCAGATGAAGCCATGGTTACTTCAGAGAGGTAAGGCCTTCATCTTCATAAGATCAGTTCCCATGTATTCTTCTGCCCCTGTTCACCCTACCAAATGTCTGACTTCTGAGTGATCAATCCACAGGAAATAATTTCAGTTGAACCTTTGGTTTCTTTACGGCCAAGAGTCAAGCTAGGATGGAATTGCTGTGTAATAAAATATAATTGTTCCCAGAAGCTGCAGGGCTACAGCCTTACTGTATTTTCTATGATTCATTTTATCTAGTATCCTTTTAGTTTAGTTTTCTTTTTTGAATATACATATTTCTGAGAAAAACTATTCACAAATGCTCACCTTGGGAGCATGTTGAACAACAGAAACAGTGCTGAACGTCTGTGTTTTCTGCTAAAAATACGACTGGAGTATCTTCCAACCTTTTTTAATTAAACCAGGACCTCTCAGGGTTCACACAGGCTGCCAGTGGTTTTCACACTTCTTTCTTCAACACTATCCATCATTTTTAAACACACATATTCACTGCCTTTGGCAGCTGCTGTTTTGGTATCCTTGGGGATTAAAACTCTGTGTTTCTCTTTAAAATGGCACTGGTGGTGGCAGTCAGCTTCTCATAGTATTCCTCAGACCTGATGTAGTACTGCTGTTCCTAAAGGTTAGCGAACAGTTTTGCCTCTCCATCTTACTATATTCTTGACACCTTTGAGATAAGAAGAAAGAAGTATGCCCATAGCAAGCCTCTTGCCCAAGCTCTTACTTCCCTGACACCAGCTGAGAGCAGATTCCAGCTTTCTTAGTATAAAGGTGGCATTTCCCTTGTCACAGCCTGTGTTCTGTGTAGCAACATACCTCTGGTTTGCTGGAAAGAAGATCAAATGACAGACAATGAGTGTGGAACCTTGATGTGAGTAAGCATGATACAGATATTTGGGAGTCCACGTCACACAAATGTAGTCTTAATGCAGCATACGCTGAAGAGCAGTAATACCATGATTTCTTTTTTGAAAGATTGCATCACTGCTGTTACCTGAGCGGGGAGAAGATGGCAAGAGGTGGAAATGTAGGGGGATCTGTATCACAGATTGCAAACATAAGGTTTTCTTTCATGGTATTTTCCCATACCTGTCTCAATTCTGAAGTGTTAAGGTCATCTGAGAGCTGTCCTTATGGTCAGCAAGTAGTGGATCAAATAATTCCACTAGTTCTGGGTGCTCTGTGATGGCAGAGGGGAGGAGCAACACTGTTCCGTATACCCTGAGTGGGTGGGGGTTAATGGAAGGAGTCACAGAGTTCAGCAGAGTATCTTCATTTCGTGGTAAACTTTCTGGAAAACTATTGTTTAAAGATGTCTGCTGTAGTCATCCATGTTCAGACCATTGAGATCATCCCTACATACGCACCTCTATTATTCCCCTGAAAGAAGTAGCTGACATTGTCATTGAGGTTGTCTTTAGATTTATGGAAGGTTCACGTCATCAACATACTGAGAAGCAAAATAAATAAAATACAACCAGAGCTGTAAAAGAGGAGGGGAGGGGGCTTGAGAATGCACTTTGTCCCATGTGCCTCCCCCAGGAATGCATGGTATTCTGGAGATAGTGTGCTTCTGATCAGTGCTGTGTGAGAGAAGGGGGCAGAGGAGCGTGGTTTCTGGTTTTCACCATTCAGGTCAGCTTCCCACTTACACATAGATGACTGGATTGCTAATTCTCTTGCTGTCCTCTGGTGGGTCTGTCTCTCTTTTCCTAGAGATGAACATAAACTGTATAAGATAGGACTAAAATGAAGAAAATGCTTGACTATTTACACTAACAACTTTGACTTATATTTAGCATTAGGCAGTGGTTTATTTTCAGAGTTCCACTCATTGGTCTAGAAGTCCTCTTTTTCTTGTTGGCTGAATCATCTATGCAGAGCAGCAGTTAGTAGTGGATGAGAAGCCTCTTCTTTGTGTATGGGCCTATGGTAATTGCGAGGCATATCTTAAATTAACATTTTTTTGGCTAAATAATTATAAACAGATCATAGTTCCTTGTTAATTTAGCACTTCAGGTTTTCAATACTGAAATATACACGATCCATTTCTCTCTTGAATGTCTTCGTTAATGCTGTCTGGTCTCTGTCTATTATTGCTTTTCAAGTGGCCCAGGGAGAGGCAGCAGATAGAATCATAGAATTGCCTGGGTTGGTAGGGACCTTTCAGATCATCTAGTCCAGACATCAACGTAACACTGATAAAAAACATCACTAAACCATATTGCTAAGCACTATGACCACACGTCTTTTAAATACCTCCAGGGATGGTGACTCAGCCACTTCCCTGGGCAGCCCGTTCCAATACTTGACAACCCTTTTGGTGAAGAAATTCTGTCTAATATCCAATCTGAACCTCCCCTGGCACAGCTCGAGGCCATTTCCTCTTGTNCACTCGAGGTGGGGCCTCACCAGTGTTGAGTACAGGGGGACCATCACTATCCTAGTCCTGCTGGCCACACTGTTCCTGACACAGGCCAGGATGCTTTTTGTTTATTTGGCCACCTGGGCACACTGCTGGCTCATGTTCAGCTGGCAGTCAACCAGCACCCCAGGTCCTTTTCTGCCAGGCAGCTCCAGCCACTCGTCCCCAAACCTGTAGCACTGCAGGAGGTTGTTGGGACTCAAGTACAGGGCCTGGCACTTGGCCTTATTGAACCTCAGCCCGTTGGTCTTGGCCCATCGATCAGCCTGTCCAGATCCCTCTGCAAGGCCTTTCTACCCTCAGGCAGGTCAACACTCCCACCCAACATGAATATTTTAAAAGTGATTTCCTGAAAAGAGTTCTCAGTGCTTATACAGAAGGCATGAGCTGCAGGCACCAGATGTTGGGTATTTGTTGCTAGCAACTGTGAGAGCTTGGTGCAACGTTACACCAAGGGTTTTGCTGTCATGCTGTGGGTAATGGTGTGGTGTCAGGATATGGCAGGAAAAAGTTGTTGCCAAAGAAGTTACTGCTGTTGGAATTGCAAGTGCTTACTGAGTATTTCCTCTAATTTTCCTCTTACGCCTAAAATGTGTTGTTTGCTCTTCTAAATATTCAGCGACAGCTATAAATGTGTAGGTCGTATCCTGATTAATCATTCCAGTTTATGTCAAGAATGTTCTGTTTTTCACACGTGGCTTTTTATGCAGCTTTCCTTCACGCAAGCCATAATTTTGCTTTTGGGACTTGCAGTTCAATCTAGATTAATAAGAGAGTGAGTGAGTTACTTGAAGAATCTTACCTTCCTTTCTTACACCTTTTTTAATGGGCTGTGGGATGTGTTTGCATTTTTTCCTCAAAGGACACTTTCAGGGTAGTCCTCCACATTCCTTCCAAGAGCAAATTCTTGTCTACAATATGGCGGGCCGTGAGGCCCCACTATAGTCATGAAGCCCTCTCAGTGCACCTCATGTGACGCCTGGCTGGTGTTCAAAGAACGGCCAGTTGTTGAGTTTGGGAATGCACTCCTTGTTCTCCCACGTTCCCAAGTGAGATCTACTCAGATAAAGTCTCCCCTTGGCTTCTGACAATAGGCAAAGCAAACAGAAGGTGGGTGGAAGGAAGAATTCTTATGGAAATACTGTAGAGGAAAGTCCCCACTACGGTTTTTAGTCACAGTGCCATTCTTCTTTACATCTTTGCTGCTGTGTGGAGCATACATCTTGTGTGTCCTTTTTTGAGTCAGGCTGTGCAGTGTTTGACTGGGTGAATGTTTCTAGCACTTCAACAAAATTTGAAAGAGTTGTCTTTCTAACCAATCCTAAGACAAGCCACGCTAAAAGGCTCTGCAGCACTATAATTCTGCTCATGCAGCGAGAGGAGCGTTATAAATGTAAAGATAAATATATAAGTAAACATGGCTGTTTAATGGGTTGCTTAACTGTGATAAAAGCAGCTTTTCTCATCAGTAAAGCGGGGTTATTAATATAGAAAGAGGACTTCTCATGGCCTGGGACACAGCACAAGCCTCAGAGCAGAAACCCTCAGGATTTTGTCACGATTTCAGTGAGCAAGCAGCTGTCTGTACTGCGTTGCCTGTCAAGGCAGTAACTTAGTCCAGAAGTTCTCTTCAAATGTAAGAGAAGAGAGCCTGAGGAAACAAGCTGCAGCTATAGTTTTAGGCCTTAGAATGAAGTATGGTTTAATTCTGATGAAAAAATAGACAAAGTGGCATTTTGATTCAGGCCTGTCATGTTACTTCCTGGGCATGTTGTGTTCAACTCAAATACTCTCAGAGGATAGTTCCCCTGTTCAGTCCTACGAAATACCAACTGCGGTGATACGATTTAAAAGTCCTGTTCACCAGAGAGCCCATGCCAAACATCTTTTCCAATGCTTTCATCTTGATGTAGCAAAGTTACAGTGACACTTGCTGATGGCAAGTAACTTTCCCTGTTGAATTCTGTTAGTTGTGTTGAATATAATTTTCTACAGAAACTGTGTGTCTGTTAAGAAAACTTTCTAGCCTCCTTGGTTGTTAAGAAAACCTTTGAAGTACATAATTAATACATCCAGGAATGGCCGATTCTAGCTGAGGCAGCACCAGGCAGTTCAAAACAGTAAGGAATGATCTATGTAGGACTCAGATTCTGGCTCTAGTTTGCAGTCGCTTCAGCCAGGCATTTCAGCAGGTGAGTTCTTGCATCACTGCAGGGAGGGAAATCCCTTCCCCACCCCTAGCATTCTGCAGCAGGAATGAGGAATGCTCTCTTTCCAGTCAGTAGCAAATTCCTTACTCTTAAGATGGGGAGGGGGAAAAAAAAAGTAAAGTGAGCTAAGCAGCTTTGTACAACACTATAAGCAGACTTAACTGCCAGAGGGTATACGTGCTAACAAACAACCCTCATGTTAATAGTAATAATTTTTCCCATATCTTTGCACTTTTTTTTTTTTTTGCTTCAGTGATGGATTCTAGCCAGTGAGCACATTCTCATCTCATACAACCACTTCTCTCTCACCACCACGTGGCTGCGTGAGAGCTTTCTTACTGGTGTTTGATGAGCAGAACAGGAATTAAAACCTTCCATGTTTTAGCTGCTCTTTTCTTAGACTCATATAGTCAGTGTTGACAGCTCACACCATTATTAGAAATCCTGCTATGTATATTACTTCATATCTTGGCACCTGAGGTATGTTATTGTAGGTGAAACTTAACTTCCAGCATTTTTTAAGTAAGTTTCATGGCTGTTGAGCTAATCCCGAAAATATGACCTCTGAAGGTTTGGAGAACAGAAAGTAAATACAAAGAACCTCAGATATATTATTTTAAGTTTCATGGTATTTATTCCAGTTCCGTGATATTTTTGAGCCTGACTCATGATGTTTGAATGTTTGAGGCTGACAATACAAAGATTTCATTCACACACTCCATGTTACACTGTGTTTACATAAGTAGTTAAGAGCGATGAGGAGAGCCCACCAGGAAAAACGTGGGAGATTTGGGAGGATGAGAAGATCATGACCCTTCTCCTCTGTTGCTGTGGAGTGGTTCATAATTCTGTGAGCTGTCAACAGTATAAATGAGAATGTGTTTACTTACTTTTTTTCCAAAGCATGAATAAGGCAAGTATCAAATTATAAAGTACAAAGAAAATACAATACAATCTGTCTCTAAAACTATTATTTTCCATTATGCAAAGTATATATTTTTATTCTAAAATTCTGAAATATGTTTCTTCTTTGCATAGTACTTTAAAGCCAGGTACTTTTTCAGTAAGAGTCGAGTAAGGAGTGCAGTCATGAAAACTACCTAGGACTGAAATAGCTGCTTCTGGTTCTGCCTATTTGGCAATTGTAGTATGGAGGAAGTAAAAACAAAAAATGTATTTACCGTTTTTACTCAAAAAAACCAAAACACCAACCCAAAATGCCCAACCCTTGAAACGCAACAAATAGGATGACGCTAGGTAGTGTTTTAGCTCTGAGGAGTTGCATCTGGAGGATTCTGACCATATCTGATGCCCAAGGCAACACTTTCGAGAGCTTCTATTGCCTTTTAGTCTGATTCTTTAGCAGTGCCACGTGAAACAGCAACTTGTCAGTGAGCTGGACAGTGTCTAGTAGAAAATAAATGGGCCTAAAGTAGTATCGGAAAAATCAAGGGAATTCAAAAATTCAAGCCCAACAAGTCCAGCTTTTTCATCTTCTGTGAACTTACTTGTAGTAAAGTAAGCTTTATCTCTACCTTCATAAGGGCTTAGAAGTTGAGAGAAGAGTTGGTAAGAGTGTATGTCCGCGAATGTAAAGGAAATACATTGAAAATAAATATGTCCACAAATGTGTAGTGGGTACCAGTAGTTAATGGCTGGGATATTAGAAAAGGATCTTTGATGTAGTAAACCATTGCTATTTCCACAGTTTGAGGAATCTTAAAACACTGATACTCAGCTGTAACCAAACATTTCAATAATGAAGTGAATTGTTTAATTGTCTAACTAACTCTCTAGATGCCAGCACTTCAAATTAGTGCATGATCTGTTGTACTGTGGCAGGAAGATGAGAGATTTTCTACTCAGAGATTTTGAAGTTGAACAAGAAAATGAAATTTGAAAATCAGTATCCTATTTTGATGTGGGGAAGTTAACTCCTTTTCTCTGGACATAAGAACCAAACTGAGACGAAAAAACAGGTTGCAGGTCCAAGGCATAAAAATTTTAGGGCGGACTAATGTGTGAGGAAGTAGTACTTATGATCTATACATTTCTGAAGATAACTGAAAGGAGTAGTGTCCAGCTGAGTACCTGACCATGGTCACCAGCCTTACATAGACTTTCAAGAGATCTCTCTTATCAAAACACATTTCTTTGTTAGCTCTTTTTCATGCTAGTTATATTAAAGGAAATGTCTTTAAGCCTTTCCTACAACACATATTATAAACACAACATGTTGCAAGTATTGCTGTGATAAAATTCTACATCGTTGTTGAAATAAAGCTGCAAGTTAACAGTGCTTTTCAGAGGCCAAAGAGGTAAAGAAGTAATTCTTTGGGAATATTTTGATAATTGGTTCAACATATAATCAGAAACTTGTGTGGTATTTAGAAGTCGGATTACTGAGCCATTAACAATTGAGCAATATGATTAGGTATCCATATTAATAAACATCTGTCACAATGGCATAGCAGATGTGCTAGGTGCCTATATAGCATAAAATGTAAATTTTTGATGAGTACGCGTTCTTATTTTTTACTACAACATGTATTAATTACATTATATATCATGCCAGTTGTTCCATTTTGCAACACTGCAAGTGCTTTTTATTAAAAATCTCTGAGGACAGTTTTCTGATAAATCAAAACTATGACTTTGCTGATTGAATGAACTGATTTTGAAGGGTGAATTTTACTGTCTTCATTACCAACCTACAGCCTATCATTACAGGTTTGTTGCAGCGTTTTGGTTCTGAAAATCCTTATTTTGATACCTCTTTAGGATCAACACTGTCTTTAATTCCAATGGAATTTATAATGCGTGGCATGTAGAGTATACAACTTCATGTCTCACTTTCCTAAATGTCAGATGTCACAATCAGGCAAAAATCGCCATTGTTTTCTGAAGATGAAATGTAAAAGCTTGATGAATACAATTATAGGGCATGGTAGTTTAACTACCAGAAAACTTACTCCCTGACTCCAAAAGTTTCTTTCATTCCCATGTTCTACGTCCTAAACTTCATTCAACTTTAAATCCATTTATCATATTTGCAGAATCTTTGATCATTGTGAATTTTTTCTTTACAAAACACTAGATGAGCACTCTGAAAGACAATTTTTGCAGTATTTTTATATACCATTAGTCAAATACATCTTCTTGAGCAAAAATGTTAGTAGGTTACTGATAGCCCAGGTGAGGTTTTGACTCAAACTTTGGTATGAATTTTATTTTTTGGGAGGGTGGAGGGGTGGGTTCAGAGGACTGATTCCTTTGTTGTGACATACTGGGTAGTTAAAATTATAATTGTTCCACTAAGAGGTCTTGTTCTTTCAAGTAGCTTTAAAAGCTATTAATGGTAGTTTGTGGGCAGTGTTGAAAAATATGAGTATTAATAGCACATGTTAACACCAGAAGTAGGATAGCACATGTAAACTCTGAAAATGGCATGACTGGTGATGAGCAAGATGATGTTGGATGTAGTAAAGGCATTCTGAAAGATTCATTCTTTCCCCCAGGAAGAAGTAAAGTATACTATAAATTTTACTCTGGGTTTCTGATGATGTAATTAAAAGCTTCTCCATAACTCCATGTCCAGAGGGTAGTTGGCACCTTCAGCCCTGAGCTTGGCCCTTCTGTATTTAAGTGTTTAGTTATGTATCTGCCAGAGTTCCTACTTCATTCTGTATCGTCTTATTTTCTATATCTAGAAATGATCGTACCTATTTGAGGCCAGAGGGGTAGGTACTTTCGGCTTGTTCATATATGCTATTCGTTTTACTGTTAAAATATGTGGGGTCAGATCCAACCATGCACCGCTTCCCTGCTTTGTTCTAAAACCATGGAAGAGATCTCCAAAGCTAGAAGAACATGTGACAAGTATCTCACAATCCAGCTGAATGTGCTGTTGTGAGGACACTCACAATAGCGAGTCCAGAGAGAGATCAGCAGCCCTGTTTTAGAGAGATGATTTCCCACAAGAGCATTACCCTGTGCCAAGATCTTGGTAACTCAGTTTTAACACTGCTCATGAGTGTCTGTGCACTGCTGTAAAATTTCAAAAGGTAAGGTCTGCCATTAAGTTAAATTTTTCTAATGACACAATTAAACAAGAAATAAATACCCTTAAAAATTATAGCATAGCAGTCATAAAGCACCAAATTCAAATTTGCCTTCTGACTTTCAACCTTTACCTTTTTGAATTCACTGAGGTTTAATTGCTGCAATAGGCCTTGCTACAAGGCAATGTTCTGAAACAGTAAGGAAATAACCTGGTGTATATGTGGCTGGATTCTTTTAAAGAAAAAAGATTAATAGAAAACAGATGCAACAAATGATTTTCAGAAGAATTCATTTGCTTTCTCTCATTGGAGAACTGAAAAGATACGCTTTGAAGAACAAAGGGAATGTTTCTTTCATTTTTTAAAGGTTACACCATAGCAAGAGGATTTCATAAGACAATATTGACTTACTTAAGTGACATTGCTATTATGTTTGCACTGTGCTGCTTACATTCATATTTTGTTTCATTAGTAGCTCTCCATTGGCTTTTTTTCTGCTTCTAGGCTGTTAAGACTTATTTTTTCTAGACCATGTTATAACTCTTGTTGAAAACTCAATACGTGGTCCACAAGATTGGGAAGCAGATAGACCACTCTGCAGTGGGAGTCCTTAGAGAGAATGCTGCGACTTTCTGACTCGGCCGTGGTTCACCTCTGTGCTTTGAGAAAGTGCAGATACACAGCTGCAGTGCTGTTATATTTGACACGTATTCCATGTTTGCTCTTTCAGCTCTCACAGGAGACTGTAAGTACCTACAGTGCCTGCAGAAGTATCATGGCCAGTGTATCTGGCCTGTTTGTAAAGGGCAAGATTTGACATCTCCTTTTGCATTTTCCACTTCGTTGCATAATCCAGGTGAAACTGCAAGGAAGCTGTGTATTTATGAACATGTATGCATACAGTTTTAATGTTATTTGTTCATAACCAATAGTTGCTTAGGGAAAGGCTTGGATTTTAAGCATTACTGAAACATACAGTATGAAAAGCTATGGGATGGTTTCATAACTTAAGAGATTTTACGGTCTGTGAATAATTTCTGTTCATGACAGGGAAAATACGAGAGGGGAAACTGATGAGGCAAACAGCAGAGACTTCTCTGATCAACAAAACAGTAACTGTAGATAAGTAACATAGCGATTAAAATGACAGACATACAAATTAAAGCCCATGACTGGTAAGATCTGCTGACCTTCTTAGCAACTAAAAAATCAAAGTGTCCTTTGAAAAGCTGGATTTGGAAGCAGAAAGAGATGGAGAAACATCTGAGAGATAATGAGAGGAAAAAGAGGTGAGAAACAAATAATTGATGCCTGGTTTAGATACCAGAACTCACTCACTTGTGATAATGTGGCATTCTTTTACATTGTACCAATAATGTCTGTGTATGGATGTGAAAAATGGATCAGAGGGAGATTTGGGGAGAGATTTCTGGTGACATGGGAAAAAGTGGCTACGAAAAAGCCAGCTGGGGAAATCAGTTTCTACATCTGTAAATTGTTTCCTCTGTAACTAAACAAAACACAAATGATTGAGCTTCATAGGTGGCATCTGCTCAGTAATGACATCATCAAATACATTCAGTTGTGCTATATTGTACAAACCACTGCTTTTGTTACAATTTCATCTCTTTTTTTTAGTAATACTTACATGTGTGCACACAGACAGACACCCTTGGACGTTTGGACTTTTCTTGTAGTCTTTGAAGAAACGCATCATCAAAGTGTCCAGTTTACACCCAGTTGAGTCCTGCTGCAGGAAGGCAGCTTCCTGCCTTCACTGTATTTTTATCACTACAGGCTTTTGGCATTCTTTTCTTTTTTTCTTTTTTTGAGTCCAGTGTAAAATCCACTCATAAAATAAGTTAGTAACAGCAGCTAGCTTTGTGAAGCACTATGAATTGCTTCTATCTTCAGATCACAAGAACAATTTTATATTGTTAGTATTATATATATATTTAAGTATATGGTGTTTTGTTTGTTTGTTTCTAATATATACATCTCCTGCAGCTGGTCTCAGCTGGGTAGAAATTGGATGTTTTCATTAATGCATTTCATCAGAGTTGGCAAGAGAAGTTCAAGCGTCTTTGAGAAGATTTGGACTTTTGGATTTATAGTTGAAGGGAAGGGGTGTCTGTCTGTGAGCACAAGCGTAAGTATGGGAAGATCTCACAATTCTTAGATTTTCATCTCTGTCAGTGTATGTAAACATACAACCAGTTCTGTGTTTGGTTGTTGCACATAGAAGTATTCAACGCATATACATACACATCAGAGTCAGACGTGTACAAACATCTCCTTTTGATGCTTTGCTTTCCACACCATGTTGTTGCTGTGACTAGTTTTGTCAAACTTTTGATTTAAGAACTTGTCGTCAGGGTTTCAGCTGCTCTTCTGCCTCCCAGGCTACATGTACAGCTCCTCTCCTGACATACCTTCTTCTCTGTTCCCATTTGACTTCTGCCTCGTGTTCTTTTCTCTTCCATACTATTTTAAGATGTAGTTCCAAATTATGAAGCATCTTTTGCAGGTAACATAATGTTCAGTAACTATTCAAGTAATACCTACATTTTTTCCCTACCAACTATTTCAGGATTTCTCAGTTCCAAAAGTGTCATGATTAGGATGATGGAGGAGCACTCTGCTATATAGGACTACATTTTGGAGCAAGAATTCCGCAGTTTTAAGCCATATGCTTTTTAAAATTGGAGACCAGAAATAACACTTCCAGTGACAGCTATTTTGCAATGCTGTCATCTTCACCTTTGAACCTGCAGCCACGTTTTTAGTGCCTGGATTTTTCTATCAAAGTTTATACAGCTGACAAAATAGGATATGTGAGCTTAGAAACAAGAGTGGTTTGTCCTTTTCATGTTTAAATAGCTGTATTCCTACTTCATTAATCAAAACAGAGGAAGAAAACACAGTGGATCATAAAGAAAAGGTCTCTTCTGTATGTTAATACTATCAAAATAGTTTGTTCAAGCAGTAGCCCAAATGAAGGGCATTTTGTTTGTTGTTATATGCAGTCACATTGTATTTTACAGGGTCAGAAATGGCCTCTTTGGGAGCACCATGAAGAGGTCAGGAACAGACAGTATGGACCTAAGGGCTTTTGCAGGCTGAGGGCCAAGGACCAAAGCAGCTGAGGGCAAAGGGGGAGGCAGGGCCATGCTGCTCTTCCTCGCAGTGCCTGAGGGGCGGTGGTGGCCCACGAATGAGAATCACTGTTGCGTAGACATGGCACTGAAGAACTATAGATACAACATAGAGTCTTCGTGATGTTTTGTGAAATTACCAGAAGACTCAGATTTTTTTTCTGAGACCACACAAGTAATCATAATTTTAGTGAAATTCAGAAGATTTTGGACATTGCTATCAGAATTTAATTTGGTTGACACTAAAGACCTTTGAAAAATCTACTTCTGTATTGTCTACTAAATGCTGAGAAGATTTTTGATTGCTCTATTTTGGTCTTGGGTGGCAAAATACAGGAAGTAAGCGCAGCAAAGGGAAATAAATGACTGGGTTCCTCTTAGAGCAAAGCCTTCTAAATAATAGCTTTATTATTTTTGTAAAGCTGGTGAAAGCACAAGGGATGTGGGGAGAGAAGGATGACCTAGATAAGAAAATTACCAACATGAGCTCAATGAAGGATAGTAGATAGTAGAATCTGCCCCAGAGCACAAAAAGAAGGAAATTGTAGGACTGATAAGAACTTGTATTGATGGCTGCAAGTGACAGTACTTTCCAGTTCCCATTTAACTACCATGCTGGTGTAAAGGATTTAACTACTTCTGTGGATTATTACACTGGCCTTCATTTTCAATATTTCTTTAGCCAGAGTTGCATTATCATTTTGTAAAGGTCTGGAAGAAGAGAGCAGTATAGTTGGCCTCCTGCCAGTTTAACTCAAAGGAAAAGTCTGGAGTTTTGAACTGTTCTTGTTCTTAATATTTTTCCCATTTTTCGGTTTCTCCAAAGCTAGCACTGTAGAATTCATTGAGCTAATTATTGCAGGTTCATCCAGAAATTCTTTGTTACTTCGTACTGTTCTCTGGAACAGAAGGTGTCTGCTTTGATAGTAGATGTCTTCGAGATAAGACATGCATGATGTTAGATAAGATGTCATTCTTGATAGATGATAAAACTACATCAGTGTGTAAGTGCCACAGAACTTGCAGTGGCTGCAGATGAAGAGGAGTTCCTTCGTCAGGATTTTTCACAGAGCCTTACTGCTTATTCTGCCATAGTAAGCTGAAGCTTTAGGAAGCAAACCCAAACCTGATCCATTCTGTTGGCGTTCACTCTTCTGTTTTCAAAACTAAGTCTTAAGTCTTCCGAGGAATTCTCCTACAGAGGTCTTGTTCCTGTAAAAAGGAGCAGAAGTGTTACTTCTCCTCTGTGTTTACCATTTTCCCATTGCCTTTTCTTCTGCAGCATGCTGGTATTCGTTCCTGGTGGATTAGTGATCCACCTGAGTGCACGTACTCTTTTTTAATTGCATCTACTTTTTCTTCCATGCTTTTCTCAAGTTAATTTTAAATTCCAAGTCTGGCCTCAGAGACTGTTTCCTTCCCCTTCCACGTCAGTTTATTAAGTATTCACTTTTTTTCCTTCACTCAAGTCACAAATAAACAACTGAGTGGTGCAGAAACCAAAGCAGATCCCATCAAAACCAGGTTCCTTCTATTTTTCCCTCCATTGTGACAGCAGCCCTTTGATAACCAGTCTGTCTTGGAGTATGTCCTTCCCAAAAATTTCACATCTCCCTTGCAATTATTTTGTCTAGGCCACATATTCTTCAGGTGATTTATGCAAATACAACAGGAGACAGTTTCAGAAGCCTGTCTGAAGATCCATGGTACTTACAGCTTCTAATCTTTTCAGAAGCCATAAAAGCTTATTTTATAGTGGTCTGACAATATTTATCCTTGAAAAATCATGTTGGCTCTTACTCGTGTCTTTGTTATATTGTGCATGCTTCCAGCTTGTTTGATAATGAATTGATAGGCTTTATTGGCTCTCAGAAGACACCGTTTGGAATTGATAGACAAAATGAGGTCAACTTTCTGCCAAGAGAGTTTGAAGGGCAGCACTCAGAACTTCTACATGGTGTGTGGCTGACTTCTGCACACTCAAAGGTACCATTCCAGTAAAAACCTGACTTAGCCACATCAGCCCATGTGATACTCATTTACAAAGTGTATTTGTTTCATATAGATTACCCCACTCCTGCTGTAAAGAAACCTAAGCTTTTGGACCTTCTCGCCCTTATTCCTCTTTGAGGGAGACGCAGACCTGATGTATTGTCAGTGCAGGAAGGCAAAAAAGAAAACAGAAGAGAAAATTCTGTCTTAAACTAGTTTTCATTTCCAGAATTATAGAATAGTTACTAATATATGTGTTGGGTTCACATTACCTGGAACATCACTGACCTGTTCCTGGGTCCATATAATCCAGGTATTTTTTGTAAGTCTTTAATTCCTTTACTCACAAAAGGTATTTATAGCTACAAAATGCGATTTAATACAGAAAGTTGACAGTCATTTACCTCATACCTTTAGCGTTTCTTCACACTGTCCTTTTCTCATCTGGCTACACTTCTATTTATATTACACTTGTTTCGTTAATGAGTGGAACTGCTTCAGCCACTGCATCTGTAAATGCTGAGTGTGGGTTTGGCCTTTAGTGAGTTACCCCAGCAGTTTTGCTAGTACGAAGAGTTTTTTTTCTCCTATTTCCAAACTTGTAAGCTCAGACTGGGATAGAAGGTGAATGAAACTTGAGTCTTTCTTGCTCCCAGGTCCATTTCTGTAAAGAAATGACAGAGGTCAGCTCTGGGATCCGCCTGTACAATCTACAGTTATGTTCTGCCGAACTGAATTTCCCGAGGAACACTGCTGCCTCGTGTTTGTCTGGGTGTAACTAATAGAGACATGCAGCCAGGTGCAATGAAAGGATTTTTTGATGTAGCCTTGATTGAGCTGGGAAAGGCAGGCAAAACAGTCTACATCAATGTAAACACGAGGATACATCCCTCCTCCTGTGCATTTCAGGCTTCCCTTTTCAATTGGGATCTATAATTCCAGTTGTTCCTTGCAAAAAAAAAAAAAAAGAAAGAAAAGGCAAAATTGTGATAAAAGCTTTGTTTAAAAACATTGCTAGGAAAGTAGTATATTCTAGTGATAGATGGAATAGATTAGAAATTTACCCAGGAACTGGGAGTTTCAATTCATTTCAGCCTGGAGGATTAAATCCACATTAGCCATGAGCCTTATACCTGTAAATCCTGGGTGTATACCCACTTTGTTTTTCTGCAGCAGAGCTACTGCAGGAATTGATTGCAGAACTGATTCACTCAGTAAGTAATAGAGCATTTGTAATGAGTGAGGTGTGAATCCTGCTTCCTTACCCCTGCACCCAGGGCTTCACACAATCACAAGGTTAAAAAAAGAAAAAGAAAAAACAAACTCAAGAAACAGCTCATGGAGTAGAGACTGGAATGTGTGATGGGAATCCAGACTTCCTACTATGTCAGTACTAGAAGCATTTTGTACAGCAGCAGTGCGACGGCAAAAGAAATTAGAAACACACTATGTATTTGGTTGGCGAAGAGCTGCCGGGAGCACAAGTGGAACCGTGGAATGTAGTGACAACTGAATTAACTAAATACTGCAGCGTATATAAACTGTAATAAATTTGTTTAGGAATATCTTTCTGTCTCTGTGGATAAAAGAGAATGGATGTATCTTATATAACTAAATAAACTGATAGCAATATAATGAATGCACTTTCCTCAAGAGCAGACTTGTAACATGACAGTCACCTGGATGAGTGCTCTCACCTTCTTTACAAAGTCAAGAAATGTTCCAGTTGATCCCTGTCAACCAGGAGCCCTAGCCAACAGTCACCCTCATCCAGGACAAGCCTGAACCCTACCTGATGATACAAGTTGGAGCTGCTCAGCTGGCCATTGGTCTGGGGTTGGCCAGGATTATCAGGTGGGATCCATTGCTGAGTTTTGACGGGAACAGCAGGGACCAAAGAGATAGATGTATAGCTGGGTCTGTACTGCTTTGGAGTTACTGCCTTCTGCAGTGTCCCCACAAGCCTAGCAGTACAGTGGGAACTGTCTGAAGCTCAAGAATTTCACGTGACAAGGACCACTGAGGTTGTCATTTGGAGATGACAGTAGTCACGAAGCTTAAGGTCACGCTTTGAAACACTTGCACAATTTCACAATTTTCCAAACTGCGTGGCGTTGTACCAGTTTGTACGGTCCAGCTTTTTTCTTCTTCTGGTTGCACCTTCCAAGAAACATTTCTGCAAGGCTTTTTTTGCTCTGACAACTTGTTGAGAGATTCTAAACTGAATTCATTGTACACAATCCAACTACATTTCTTCTGCTTAGACTTAGCTGGACGTCTCTCTCAAATTACTTATGATCTATTTCTAGTTTCCTCATTGGACAGAGCAGGTGGCATATAACTGCTCACAAATATAATACTTTTTGTCTCATATTTTCATAGCCTTGAATGTTTTATCAACTTACTTAGCTAGTAAGGCTTTATGCTTGGAAATAGTGAAGTGTGAGGAAAACAGTAGATATATTAGATCTCCCATGCAATGAATTAAAATCAGGCATTCCGAGTCTACTGTAGGCTGTGAACCCAGTGAAGTCATTGAGAAAGAATTTCAGTAAATGCTGTAACTGAGTGTGTGAGATGTAGTTTGGCTTTGAGTATTAAAGAGACTGGAAGCAGGGGGAAAAATAGTAAAATAAGGTTGACGCACACACACCCCAAATATATGGACACCATAGCAAAAATAATTAGCATTTCTCTCATAGAAGAGGGGAAAATGACGCAAAACTTTACAAGGGAGAAATTTTGTGATGCCTTTGACCAGAGATAGTACCTGATGGTTGGATTTTTTTGTCTGTCTTTAAGCCCCTTAAGTAGGTGCATGAGCTAAGATAACCTTCTTAAGCTTCTGCATGCAGACCTATATTATCTATAGTAATTCTGTTATTTGTAAAAACTTGCCCAGTACCACAGCAGTCTCAGAGATTAGGCAGGGATGCTTCAGCACCTGCTCGAGGAGAATCATGGACCAAGTTTATAAAATGGAGGGGATGTCGGTACAATGATTTAGAAAGAGAACTAAGTGAAATATCTGAAAAAAAATCCAGCCAGTGAGATGGATAGCTCAGGGAAACAGCCTCCCAAGCAGAGTGTTTTTTCATACTTGAAACTTACCAGAAAAAATGCAAGTAAATCCAAAACTGGTAGGAAGCCATCTACTGGTCATGGAAAACAACATAGATGATTTAATAGACTTTCTGTGTCTCTTAACATCTGGATTCACGGAATTAATCTGAGCTAGTGGCGTTCTGAATCTGCTGATCTGGTGCTAAATCAGTAAAACTGGGAATTCACAAAATGCCTAGCTGCGCCAATGACGTTAGAAGGCAACGTGCATTGAAACTGGTAGTCACTCACCAAACAACATGTAACTTCTTCGTTAAATTTAAAATAATAAAATCGTCAGACTGGAAGAGACTTCAGATAGGGACTTAAATCATCCCATCGTTCATAACAGATCTCTCTGCTCCTGTGCATTGGTGGAGATGTCACAGTCTCCTGGCTGCTCTGTGCCAGTCCTCATGATCTTAGCACCTCACCTGAAACTTCTTTTCTGGAATATAAACTCAATCGTGCCTCCCTTATGCACCACAGCCATGAAGCCCATTTGAAGATTGTTACCAAGTGTATCCTACAGCCGCTCTTGTTTATGCTTCCTCCTTGAACCCTCTCCTAACTTTGAAATTCCTGTATCAGAGAAGGGTTTAAGCCCTTCAATCTTTCCTTATTGGTCATGTTTACAACATGTCTAATCATCCTGTTTGCACAGTGCCTAATTGTGTCAAATATTTCTTCATGGAAACCCCCACAGAACTGCAGCTCCAGGCTTACCAAAGCTGAGAAAGCAAAAGGAGAACTTCATTTTGGATGCTCACCTGTTTGTGTACCATGGTGTGGCATACACTGTTTTCATAACAGCAGTACCTCATGGACTCTCTAGTTCAGACTGACCCACTGTTAATAACCCCCGTATCTTTTTTAAAACTTGCTATGGAGGCTAGATCGCTCTCTTTCTATGCAATTGATTATTTATGTCCAAATTTGGAGTTTACAGTTGTCCCCATAGAAATTTCATCCTGATTTTTTTTTCTGTCTGTTTCTTCCATTTGGCTGGTGATTCAGCAGATCTGGTGTACTCTCACAAGTATTCTTTTAAAAGTATTTAGTGGAATAGAATTGCCAAACATCATAAATTTGGACTTACAGCTCATTATGCCATACCCCAAGGCAATTAAACCTGTACTTTATTTAAAAGGATCTGGATTTTACGTGAAGGTAAAAAATGGAGCAGAGATAGTTCTTAGTGGTTGTGTAGAAAAGGAGCCGTCTTTGTGTATGTAATTTAACACACTGGTCTCTCAACCCTTTTTAATATAAGCCTGAGGCATTTTAAAACACTATTTCTAAGCATTAATTTCCAGATTTAGCTGTGGTTTATAGCTCATAAGCATCCTGCCCCACATTTCTTAGAGAATGTAGTAGAGAAGAACTTGAACCACTGGTGCAATTAGGTGGCAAGTGGAGCAGAAGTCTTGTCAGTCCTCATTGCTGAGTTCCTCCAATGGCTCTCACGGTGGCCCTATTTGTGGTAGAAATGCCTCTTTTGTTTGAAATACCTTTCTTGGGTACAGTTGCTTCATTCTCGTTAGCCAGATCCTCTGAGAGGTTTCCACAGGTGCACGAAAATTGCAAGGAAGGGTTAGAAGGGAAAATGTCAGGAAAGGCAAATGGTGGGTATGGGGAAGCTCAAAGTACTTAATCCTGGATGCGTGGAATTGCATTTGCAAATTCATTCCTCACCTAAACTATTATTCTTCTATAAATTCTGATCAATTTACTAAATAGGTTTTCCATAACAAGATTATGTAGAAAAATAATATGTAAAATACCCAATTCTAGGCTGTTACAAATGTGGGCCTCCAAAGTTAACAATAAGGAATTGTAAAGTATGCTTTTTTCCCCAAGAACAAATAGTTCTTTGAAAAGATTAAACATGACCTGCCATGTGTTGTCATCACGGTATTTTTACTAAATGAAATGTTTTTATAGCTAGATAGGATAATATTTTTAGGCTAGATGAGGTTTTTTTACTGGAATGACGTGCCACCTTTATATATGAAACCATATTGTCTTCAAGGAAGAGACTCTTCTCATTTGAACAAAGAAGTATAGTCAGTTTTTCTGTCTTTTCTACTTACTCTGTCCATTGCAGAACTCATGAATTGATGTAAGGCCTTCAGGAATTAAATGTTTATTTAAAAAATCAAAGTATTCTTGTCAAACACGTTAAATGCAAAGTTGAATTTAGCAGGGTTGCTCACTCTGTATATGTTTGAAGTATTAATTGTTGATTTTAGTTTAGCTGAAGTGTTTCAGCATTGAAGAAGCTGAAGCAAAAGTGAATATAAAGACAATGGTTGTCAATATTACCTATCTTAAGTAGTCATATTTTACTTAGATTCTAGAAACATTCTCATGTAATCAAAGGAGGGTGGAGGTTTTTTTGAGGGGGTGGTTGGGGAGGGAGCTTGTACCAAAAAAGAAGAGGTTGGCTTCTAGACAGACAAACAGTTCACAAGAACTTTACAATTTTCCTAAACTGAAAATTGTCCTTTGAGTAATTTATGAAATTATTTGGAAAGTACTTTGAGATATGTCATATCTGTATTTTGAGTGGCATTTGTTAGTTTTAATTGCAGCGCTCTTCATGTATTTCCATTCATGCTTGTGTACACCAATTAAAAAAAAACCCACCAAACCCTAGCTTTTCCTGACTGTATATCCATAATGAGTCTCAGAATACATCACTGTGCTGAACTGCTTTTGAACATATTAACTGGAAAAGTTCTGGAAGGGCAAGGAACTTAAACTTCATATAATCAAGGGAAAAGCAAACGGCACAAGTACTCTCTAAAACTCTGTGGGATTTGGCATGGGTTGTGCTTCCAGTATGAAAACACTGTGTGACATCTTTCTGATACTTTTGCATCCAGTTGATGCCAAACAATACAAATTTGTGGGACGTGAAAACAAAACAGTTGGGGGGGCGGGGATTTAACTAATGTTGCTTCTGTATGGATTAGTTGTTTTATTCAATTGAGTTCTGTGCCTAATTTGCATGGATATGATTTATTTTCAGTTTTTGAATAATGTAACAGGGTTCTTTGTTTCATTTGAAGGGGTAGAGGACCACTGAAGAACACATCTGATGTAATTAATGCAGCAAAAATGATTTCAGAGTCGGGATCAAGGATGGATGTCCTGGCACGGCTGATTGCCAATCAGGTAGGTTATTTATGCAGCAACACATTAAACTTTGTTACAGATTAATCCATCCACAGAACCTCCAACACCTAAGAAGGTCGTTTACAAAAGTGCTTGTGACATTTTTAGATCTACCTGTCTGATTTTCTTCTCAGTCTCTGAAGTGATGGATGTGTACAACCTGTCTTAATTGTATGTGTGGATTCTCTTCTTTGTGCATATCAATGTGTCTGTTTATATACACTTAAAAACACACATAAATGTATATGTACTTAGATCACAGGTGTTTACGTGCATGTGTATATTTGTGATCTCCTTTAAGCTGTCAATGCAACATTTTATAGTATATATGAATATATAAATATTTATAGTTCCTTTAAGCTGTGAATGCAACATTTTAGATGTATAATCTAGTCCATTCTTGACTTTGGGGAAATCACCCAGAAACACCTGGAGTTGTGTCAGGTGAGTCAGTTTAGATGGGGGAGGGAGCACAGGATTGTGGCATTACCGCTTTAGCCAGCTGTGAGGCTCCAGCACCGTGCGTAGTAAGGTTACTTATTTTTCTTCTCTTTGAAATTAATTCATTTCCACCCTAAGCTCTAGATATGTTACAGAATCTGTGCTTCTGCTGTACGAGGTTATTTTTCCTATCTATCTCTCACCGCAACACTGGCTGTTCCTTTGGAGCACTGGTGTCTAATGGTTTGCCATATAAATAGCCTTCAGGATAGTCAGAGTTCTGGCCTCTGCATACCTGCAGTCTTGAGGTGATTTTTATTTTTTTTTTAACATTTAAAAGAAACACGTAGGCAAAAGGTTAGAGCTCTAAGGTCTACTTTATTTCCATTGGATTTTTGAAGCATCAGATAGCTCAAAAAAACCCACCAAAAACCCAAACCAGGATCTACGAAAATCGATGAGCAGGTTCATTTTCCCGGCAAAGATAACTGCGTAGTAGCTCAGTAAATGAATAGACTGAGCAACTCGTCACATGCAGCTCTCTCTTCGCCGTGTAAGGTTGGTTGTTTTAGGGCCAGACACTGACAATACAACAGTGTAATGAAATGTGAGTGTGCAAGTATCAAATCTAAGCCACTTACGTTCCTAGTCTTTGTGGCTCCCTTTTAGGCACAGGGCAGCATGGTATAGTCCCTGTCTCCCACGCCCTCCCACTGCCTCTCTTCACCTCCCTTAGATTTTCATACACAATGCTTTCTTTTCTGGTATCTAGGAAGCAGCAACAATGTGTTCGTGTTCTCTGTCACACATCTCTGAATTCCCAATAACAAGACAAATAATTTCTATGCTTGGTCTATACAGTCGTGATCTGATTTGGGGCAAAACTAAGTAAAATGTCCACATTTCTGATCTTGACAGGTATTCTTCCAGTACACATCTTTTTTTCAAGAGCATTGGAGAATGGCTCCTTTCAAGATTTTATCAATTACAAATTAAAATTCAAAACCGTAACTTGTCACTGATCTATTTCAGCAAATGACGTGATATCAAAGCCAAAGATGAGGAAGGGTCATAGTCTCCTGCTCTTTTTAGAATAGGAAATCTAGTCTAACTGAAATACTTCTTTCCTAATTTTTTTCTTTTCCTGTATTATCACAGCGACTCCACACTAGAAACATGAACAAATTAGTGTGAGGAAAAAGTAGCCATGAATCATTAGTGCTAATAATTTGTGCGCACCCTCTTAGCTGCTGGGAAATGTGACATCATTCAAGTTGTGACCTTTTTACTGGATTCACTCAAATTATTTCCATTTGTCCTAGCCTTGAGGTGCCTGACCCCGGTACATATTCCCTGTGGCATCTTGTATGCATCTGAAATACACTAGGCAGTTATAGGGGTATTTTAGATGTGAATTCACGTTATAAGCACTAGAAGCAAATGAGCATATACGATTTTTAAAAAGAAAAAAACAAAACCAAATGAAGCAAAGCAGCCCTTCCAGTACCTCTGTGGTGAACAAACTACAGTCATTGCTAGACACGTGTCAAACAGGAAAAAAGAGAATCTCACCTTTACGCCTCCTATTACAAAGGTGCTTAATATGATCCGCTCATTCCTTAGATGGCTGGAAATCTTTTAACTTCTGTAACTGTTTCTGCCCACACCAAATCATCCTGTAACTTTCACAGCTCTTTTCTCACTGTGGGGTGTGTTTTTTTTTTTAAATGCAAGGTATTTGTAGAGACCAGTAATTCCTTTTCTCAGCTGTTACTTTGCCCAGTTTCCTATGCCGCCTTCTCTCGGGGTTGTAAGATCAAAGAAACTTCACATTCCTCTGGGCTGCCTCACTGCTGTTCTCTGAAGTTGATCCAAACTGAAGGAACCCTTCAAGAATTTGGTGCCCAGACTGGAGCATGAATTCTCATCAGGTTTTATGAGTGCCTTTCTCAGCAGCATAAATGCATCTTAGTGGCATATTTCACCTGTTGCCTTTCAGTAGCATCTAAATTATGTGGAACTTTTATTCCATGTAAAAATGGATTTGTTTGATTTCCTTCAAAAGTGAAAATAGATAGCTCTATATTGTACAATTTTCAAGTAACTGTTACAGATCCCTGCATTTTTCCTGCGCATACTTTTCTTGATACTTTTCACCACTTGCTGTTGGGCTTTGGCTACCCTGTAAGTATTGGTTACCACTTCTGATACTGTCATTTAATTGGGCCACATCACTTTACTGTTCACAGTAGTCCCATGACTCAACTATTACTCTGCTTTTGTAATTAACAGGACCACAGTAATGTACGATAGCATTTTCAGTATTCAAAGCTACATGCAAGGAAGCAAAATAAAAACCTCACTCTGTTTCCTCCATCTAGCTTCAGACCTGAGCAAGAACCAAAAATTAGCAATCCCTGCATAATGAAGAATTGTTGTCTTAGCTCCTTGACCACCTCTTGTTCGTGAAACATTTTCAGATTAATTCCTTTCATTCACACTCTGTGTAGTTTCAGAGATTCAGAACTGAGAGCTGTAGAATTACATTGTTCAAACAGTTTTTCTGTTAGGAGGGGAAAAAACCCCAAACACCGCACCCTGAACCTGTATTTGCAGTATTTTATAACTCATCAGCCACAACAGCACCTCTCCAATACATTGTTCTTCACTTCAGATGATTTTTATAAATCCCTGTGGTTGAAGGAAAGGGCCACCTGTGTGGTACAATTAACAGAATTCCGTTATATTTCATTCCATACTCACTTTAAGATGACTCAGAGTTAACAACTGTAAAAATAATCACAGTATCACATCAACATAAACCTAGGCAAATTAATCACAAGTACATCAATAATAAATTCAGTTTAAAATAAGATTGTTCCAAATTCATTGTCAAATTTGTGACCTGAAAACCCTGAGATAATTAAGGCAGTTAGTACCTCCTGGTTTTAATGGAACGTGCTGTAGGTTAAGATCTTTATTAAAAGCCTCCTCAGTATTGCAATCATTTTGCACCAGGAGGTGATGGTCTGTTATGACCCAAGTAAGAAAAGGCACTCAGACTCTGGGAGGTGTCAGTTAAAATGCTGTTTGTCACAGCTGTAAGGCAAGAATAGCGTAATCGAACATCCCCTTCAATGGTAGGAACCCCAAGTGGTGTAGCACTGAACGGGCCTCCGATCTGTGTGTGATTATACCCAGTGTTACTCACCATGAAGACAGATTCAGATTCTGGAATGCTGCTGACTTCGTTAGCAAAGGAATGAAATCACAGTAAAACAAGAACAATATTGTTTACAGAATTTCCTGTGGAATTGTCTTGATCTTTTGTGCCGCTGCTGTCCAGTGGTTTTTCACTTGGATTGTGAATGTTGGTTTCACTGTGTTTCTAATCACTGCATAATACAGCTAATCACTTTAAGGTCACTTCTATTAGGAAAAGCATCTTTTGGATGCACGTCAGTTTTGATCCTGTTCTTATGGACCGATCTTGTTAACACTCCACTACCTTCCATATGTATGGGACAGAACCTCTCGTAATTTGCCAGGATCCCTAGCGGAGAATGTGAGGCATGAAACTGGTAACTATGAATTGCCTGTGGGATGATTTAACTCAGAATTTATTAATTGTCCTTCTGTTGCAGCCTAGTGTTTGGGTTCACTAGTAAGCAAGTGTTGCTTGTACCAGATGCTTCTGAGCGACATATAGAGGATTCCTTATGGAATATCCTCTCTACAGAGTACGTTTCTTTCTAACATCTGTTTTGTGGTTGATTTGGATATGCTATAAGGCATGAGGTTTTAATTTGGTTTTTTTAGTACTTTATCCTGCTTAGAGTAGTAATAGAATGTTTTCTTTACCCCTGTAAATGCCGCCTCTTTGTATTGTGTTGGTCCCTGTCTTGATCATATAATCTTGTAAAGTTTTATGGGTAGAGTACATAAAAGAAGCGAGCACACTTGGTCAGGTAAAAGGTTCATTTAGGCCAATATCCTGTGGCTGACAATAGTGACTATATACAGAACTTGGTGAGCTAACGGCACGTCTTTTATGGTATTCCACAATCTAGTCTCCCAGCCCTCAGCAGCCATTCAGGAATTTACTTAACCAAATGTATTTTTGATACATTTGATGCATTAAATAGTCCTTGATTTTTCTTTTCATTAATTTGTCCCGTAATTCCTTTAACCTGTGTAAGCTTTTACCATAACTATTCTGCAACAAAGCTTTCTGCAACTAACACCACAGTGTTAAGATCATCTCCTCTGTTTTGAACTCATGCTAAGTTACTTTGTGGCCTCTTGGTTTTGTACTGGAGGAAAGAACTCCTGTCTTCATGAAAATCTTTGTTGTCCTTTTCCTCTTTTCTTCTGTGCCTTGTAATGGGCGAGAGCGGGAACAGAGCTGCATCGTACCTACACAGGGTAGTAACGCTGTGGGCATAGCACAGAGTTGGACAGCTGCATAATTACATTTCAGAAGTCTTTTACTAATAATGCCTGGCATTTGCTTTTCTTGAATGCTACTGAGCACTGAACCAGTGTTTTCATAGAACTATTCTAACTTCATGGTCTTGTTCTTGAGTGGCAATTTCCCGGTCTTTGATGCATATCACCTTTAGCATTCCTAAAATGTTAACACATTTCTTCTCTAATGGTATATAAGGAAGATAGTAAATGTGACTGGCCTGCTAATGTTATTACATAAAAGAGAACTATATAATGAGGTTAAAGTATTCTTCTCTCCGAACTTCTGTAACTGACATAGGCACTACTTGAAGTGGATGAGATGCTGTATCAGCACCTTACCTGCCCAACTCCCAAACTAGAGTTTTTCCACTTGTATTTAACAAGAGGAAAAGAAAAAATTAAGGAGAAAACATCTAATTCCAGGAAATACACCCTGTCTTGATAAAATCAGTTCTGACGCTTAAGGGGATTACAGTTGCATGTAACTGAAAGGACACATTTTTATTAATTAAAATTAAAAGAACAGTGAGTATTCAAGTTTTCTAAACAGGTACTGAGATACCAGTATTTAAATACTCATTTTGTGCTGTTCCTAAAGCAGTGTTGAGTAAGAAAGAAACAAAGACATACTTTAATACAGTTTTCCATAATACACTAACACTTTAAAAACATCAAAGATAAGGAGGAGAGTACGTCAAGAACCTCTTCTATTTTTCTTTTAAACTATGCCAAAGCACAGAAAACATTTTAGTAATGGATCTAGAAGAACACAAGGTAAGGACTGACATTTAATTCAAATTACTTAATTTAAAATTGTTTGATTTCTTCGTTATTCCTTATCTTTTCCTAAGTCTAAAGCATGAACTTCTTTGCTTAGCCACCCATTTCTATTCTACTGCATAGTGTTGAAGAGTAGAATCATCACACCCCCATTTTAAACAAGTACCAAGTTCCTTCAGCAAAGCCAGTAATTTAGGTAAAGTTTTTCATGGATCAGGTAGATCTAGTGCTTTTTCTGACTTCTAGGAGGTTTTGGATTTAAATCGCTGCTGCATTGACCACAATTGACCAAGTAAGACCAAAGGTTTAATAACTCTACAAAACCAGAGATGGTTGTTGCCAGTGCCATTGGTGGGAATGTGTATTTCCTTTTTTAATATACAAAGCTGAACACAATTTCCTATCAAAAGGAAGTGACCACATTGATAATGTAAGTACAGCACACAGGCTAAAAACATGTATCTGAAAAACTGTGGGGATCTATTTCTTCTTTATCGTGCTCACTTTTTAGAGCTGTGGTTGTACAATAGGGACTCACTATTCACCTTAAGATCCCTTTATTCTGCTAGAGCAATGAAAAGCAGCTTTAGAACAAATGCGTGCCAGGCCTTAGCTGTCCAGCCTCGTACTCGCAGAGCAGTATTTCCCTTCCCAAGTACTCCCAAGTATTTGGGAGTTCACAGAAGTGAGGATAGAAAGATGCTATTTTTATAAAAAATACCATGTTGTTAAAAGTATTGAAATCCACAAGTTTTCTGTAGGACAGTCTTTTTTTCCTGTTCCGACTGACACAGAAGATCTGCAGATCAGGTTGAATAAACTCTGGATGGAACTCAAAAAATACAGATTTTATTATAAGATAAAGCATAATTTCATACAAATGCTAACATTGCTCTGCATTTATGTTTACATTTGCCCACACAAGTATTATTTTTAATGTAGGTGTCTTCTTAAAATAGGAATTAAAGGGAAAGTAATTATACATGAAAGAATTTGTTTAGAAATCCTGCTAAGGCAAGCCCAGCAGTGCTAAATAAAACGTGAACAGGGGGAAGGTTAGGATTATTCTGACCTTCTCCAATGACTTTGTTAAAAAGCTTCACAAGAGCTTCACAAGCTTCACGCAAATTGATAGAGCTGCAGTGAACAGCAAGGCTACTCTCGCGTACAGTTGGAATACTCAGTGAACTGTTAACCTGACGCCTGAGACAAATTGCTGAAATGCTTTATTAATTGTTCTTTTCTTAATCTTCAGTGTCCAGACCAATCGTGCAAACAGGATTTATTGGCTTACCTAGAACAGATCAAGCTGTACTCCCATCAGCTCAAAATCTGCAGTCAAGTTAAAGCAGAAATCCAGAACCTGGGTGGAGAGCTTATAATGTCTGCTGTAAGTAGAAGAATCGTATTAATTACTCTGTTAATAATAAAACTTAAATTTGAGTTTGCTTTCCTGTGCTTGTGAGATGTTCCAGTGTAGTCCTAAATCTTGTTTTATTCCCCACTGTTTTTTTAATACTCACTTAACACAGTGAATCTAAGACAGTGAAGCATAAGACTGGTGGCTTAGAAGAACTAGCAATCACCTGCACTTTTTTTTTTTCTTTTAAATTCTCAAAATATACTAGGCTTCACTGTTATTCTGGAGTGATTTGGTTTCAAGAACTGTGACCCATTTGAAATCTCTAGAGATGTACTTCCAGTTCAGAAGGAAACAATGGACATTCTACATCCCTACAGAAATAAGGAAAATTAAGAGCAAGGTGACTTGATTGTTGAGTAGATTTCTTGATTTTGCATTAATTTAAGAGTCATTAGTTCCATGACAGCTAAAGATTATTAGCCATGGAAAAGATACTGCTTGTGATTTTGTGGAAATGTTACGCACCTTTCCTCAGCACAGATCTGATCACAGGTATTCATATAATGCCTTCACCATCATATATTCTTCGATTATTAGTGTTACTACCTGTAGCATGTGGGATTATGATTTCAACACATAAAATCTGCTAAATGGTATACAAACTGGGTAACAAAAGCTTCCCACCCACATTCTTGCCATTTAAATAATTTCTTCTTTATGATAACTTCAAATTCACTTAGTCTGGAATATCTATATATCAGTAAAACAATTAGTACATTTTACATGGTTTATAAACTAATCAGAAATAAACCCTCTATTGCTGAGTGAGACTTGAAACACTGTATTTATAGGATATATGTAATGGCTATTCAAATGGAAATTCAGAGACCACATTTAAACCTCTGAAACCTACAGATAAGTAATTTTGAATTGAATGTATACTTTCTGAAGTGAATACCTGTGATCATTTGGATTGTAAATTAATCAGGTTTATCACAGAATCATAGAATGGTTTGGAATAGTTGGAAGGAAACTTCAAGACCTTCTAGTTCCAACCCATCTCCCACTAGATCTGGTTGCTCAAAGCCCCATCCAGCCTGGCCTTGAACACCTCCAGGGATGGGGCATCCACAGCTTCTCTGGGCAACCTGTTCCAGTGTCTCACCACCCTCATTGTAAAGAATTTATTCCTAATATCTAGTCTAAATCTCCCCTCTTTCAGATTAAGATCATTACCCCTTGCCCTGTCGCTACACTCCCTGATAAATAGTCCCTCCCCGTATTTTCTGTAGGCCCCCTTTAGATACTGGAAAACTGCTACAAGGTCTTCCCAGAGCTTTATCTTTTCCAGGCTGAACAACCCCGACTCTCTCAGCCTGTCCTCGTAGAATAGGTGCTCCAGCCCTCTGAGCATCTTCACGGCCCTCCTCTGGACTCGCTCCAACAGGTCCATGTCCATCTTATGTTGGGCCCCCCAGAGCTGGATGCAGTACTCCAGGTGGGGGTCTCACAGGTGTGGAGTAGAGGGGGAGAATCACCTCCCTCGACCTGCTGGCTATGCTTCTTTTGATGCAGCCCACCATGTGTTTGGCTTTCTGGACTGCATTGCCTGGTCACGTTGAGCTTCTCATCCACCAACACTCCTCCCAAGTCCTCCTCCTCAGGGCTGCTCTCGGCCCAACCTATATTTGAGCTTGGAATTGCCCTAACCCAGGTGCAGGACCTTGCACTTGGCCTTGTTGAACTTCATGAGATTTGCATGGGCCCACCTCTCAAGCCCTGCAGGGGTCCCTCTGGATGGCATTCCTTCCCTCCAGTGTTTCAGCTGCACCACACAGCTTGGTGTAGTTGCCAAACTTGCTTGGGGTGCCCTCAATCCCAACATCTGTGTTGCTGACAAAGATGTTGAACAGCACTGGTCCCAGTAATGACCTCTGAGGTACACCAGTCGTCCCTGGTCTCCATGTGTATATCAGGCTATTGACTGCAACTTTTTGAGTGCGACCATCCAGCCAATACTTACCCCCACGTGATCCATCCATCATATCCACGTCTCTCCAATTTAGAGACAAGGATGGTGTGCAGAACAGTGTCAAATGGCCTTGCTCAAGTCCAGGCAGATGATGTCAGTCGCCTTTCCCTTTTGCACCAATGCTGTAACCCCATCATAGCTCACCAAATTTGTCAAGACATGATGGCTCATGATTTAGTGAAGCCGTGTTGGCCGTCGCCAATCACTTCCTTATTTTCCCCGTGCCTTAGTTCCAGGAGGATCTAGTCCACCATCTTGCTGGGCACAGATGTGAGACTGACTGGCCTGTAGTTCCCCGGGTATTCCTTTTTCCCCTTTTTGAAAATGGGGTTATGTTTCTCCCTTTCCAGTTTGCAGGAACTTCACTGGACTGCCATGACTTCTCAAATACGGTGGCTAGCGGCTTACCAACTTCATCCCTGCTTCCCTCAGTAACCACAGGTGCATCTCATCAGGTCCCATGGAGTTGTGCACCTTCAGGTTCTTCAGATGGTCTCAAACCTTATCTACAGTCCTTGCCTTTGCCTTCTGCCACTTGGGCAGTGTGGCTACAGCCCTGGCTAGTGAAGAGCGAGGCAAAAAAGTCATTTAGTACTTCTGCCTTTTCCATATACTGAATAATCAGGTCTCCCGTTTCCTTCTGGAGAGAGCCCACGTTTTCCCTAGTCTTCCTTTTATCACTGAAGTACCTGTAGACACTTTTCTTGTTGCACTTGGCATCCCTGGCCAGATCTAACTCTTATCTGGGCTTTAGCCTTGCTAAACTGGTCCCTGGCTGCTTGGACAATTTCTCTGTATTCGTCCCAGGCTACCTGTCCTTGCTGCCATCCTCTGTGGCCTTCTTTTTTGAGTTTCTCCAGGAGCTCTTTTTGTTCATCCATGTAGGTCTCCTGCTGATTTTGCTCTTTGTTGGGATGCATCACTCCTAAGCTTAGAGGAGGTGATCCTTGAATATTAACCGGCTTTCCTGGGCCCCTCTTCCCTCCAGGGCTTTATCCCACAGTACTCTGCCAAGCTTCAAGAGGCCAAAGTCTGCTCCCATGAAGTCCAGGGTAGCGAGCTTAGTGTGTGCCCTCCTTGCTCCCCTAAGGATCTTGAACTTCACCATCTCACAGTCACTGCGACCATGGCTGCCCTTGAGTTTTAAATTGGCCCAAAGGAATTTTAAAGGCTTCTTCTCACAAGAAGAGTTGCAGTTCATTAAAAAAAAATCCTCTGTTGAAGCCTAAAGACCTAAATCAGAGGAAAGAATAGAGGGATGAAGAGCAGAACATGTAGTCTTATTCTCTGACTTATTTGTAGATCTGTAAAAGAAAGAACTGTCTTCTTGAAATACAGCTAAGTCACAACATCCGTCTTACCATTTTCTGGATGAAGCTATGAAGGAGAAAGTAAAGTATACATAAAATGGCATTAAAGATTAACCTTATATACTGCTATATAACAGTGGTCAGCAAGGCCTGTTGCAAAGGCACCTGTATCTCTGTCAACAGATCTAGATTCTCATCTATAGAAGCACTGTACCTATGGAGGTGCTGGTGACTGCCAGCATAGTTCAATTCAGGACTCTTTCATATGCATAATGCTCTTTGTTGTCATGGGAATAAGTATGTTGTAATCCACAAACACAGCTCATAGTCATAGAATCATAGAATTGTCCAGGCGGGAAGGGATCTTCAAGGTCATCTAGTCCAACCCCCCCGCAGTCAGCAGGGACACCCCCAACTAGACCAGGTTGCCCAGGGCCTCATTGAACCTCACCTTGAATATCTCCAGGGATGGGGCCTCAACCACCTCCCTGGGCAACCTGTTCCAGTGCTCCACAACCCTCATAGTAAAGAACTTTCTCCTAAATCATTCACTGTCTATATCACATTGTCGTCTTCAGTTGTTTTTCATCCGTGTCCTCTGTGCCCTTGTCCTTGTCTTCCCTGTAACGTTCCTCTGACAACCTCCCCTGGAATGTTTCTTACTTAAAATTAATACCCCTGCCATATCATTAGTGTAGGTTAAATAGGCCAATTTGCCTGGGGCAGCTGGAAGGCTTCGGGGAGTACCCAGCTGATAGTCCTCCTAACTGCTCTCCTCAATTAGTGGCTTTTTGACTTCAGGCCATATAATCTTGTAGTCTCTTACTACAGTTACGTCAACACCTGAATTTCTCACAGCCATCCCCTCAGCTCCAGTACCTTCATTCTAGTCAGTGGCACCATAATGCTCAGAGCCCCAGATAGGTTGGTTATAAAAGGGTGAAGTACAGCAAAAGAGAGGAAGAGATGTGTGACTCATTAGCTTTTAATGCTTCATTCACTGCAGTTTGGGTTTTTTCATTCATTAAAAATGCCTTGATCAGTATTTAGTCTTTCATGCTCCCATAAAATGCTTACATTTTTAAATAATGCAGTTAGCATTCCCAGTTTTTAAGCTGCACAAGTTAAAATGGTGAGGATTCAGTAATTCTTCACTAGGTGTGATTAAACAGGAAACAGACAATCCCTTCTGTTACGCCTTTTCAGGCACAAAATAATAGGGTAACATTTCCAGTAGAATATGTAGAATAACAGTAATTGTATTCATTTATGTAGATAATCTGATAATTAATTTAAAAGTACTACACAATGATAGGCTTGCACATTGACAGCTTGCTTTTTTCCCAACAGTGGCTTTAAATAAAGAGAATTATATCACAGGGCAGAAAATTAAGATGTATGTGAAAATTGCATGCTCTGACTTCTGCCAACCAATTCTGGTTTATGCTATTTATAGTCATTATCTTCTTGAATTTCATCTTATGTTGTATTTCACAAGGGAGAAAAAGCTTTTTGGACTTAAAAAGGAAACAGAAATCTGGAAGAGAGAGTTCTCAGAGTTACACTATCACATAATTTGATACATGGCATAGAAACAATCTCTCAGGTCAGCCGGCCTCACCTGTGCGCTGAAGGCGGTTTCACTCTGGTTTTCCTGCAGACGTCTCATTTATCTTTGACTCTTCCTGTTGGTATCTCAAGAACAAGACTTACTTAAAACAGTGACATAAGTAAGTCCACTTTTGTGCCAAATGTAGGTGCTTTAATACTTCTAACTTTGTGCTTCAAGGCTGGATTTAAATGTCTCTTTCATTTACTGAGTTACCACTGAGTTCCCATGCCAGTTAAATCAGAAGTTGCCTGCACGATATTGCTATGAACATGTTCCAGCTTTGAAGGCTGTACTGCAGGTAAAACTACATGGAGTCAAAGCTACAAGCTAGCATGTCGAAAAATACAAGGTAGGGTCTCTGTAGCTGCCACCAGGCCTTTGGCTGACACAGGCCCAGTCCTTGGGTAACCGTACACTAGGAGAATGATGTCTCAGCCAACATGTGAGGACTGTGGCAGCTGGCAAGCTGCTCGGCACCTTTGGTACAGTTGGAGGTGTTCAGTGACTGCCAGAGAGGAGCCACACAGCAAGAGCTCGTGTTTTAAAGGAGTTGCTCCTTCGGCAGGGGAGGGGATGGGGAGCAGTGCATTTCAGTTCCTTTCACAGTTTCTGTTTGGGTTTGCTTTTTCCTCCTAAATGAGAGGTCAAGATGGGCAGAACAGCGTCCTGGCTGCAGCGCCTGTAGGGCTGAAGAATGGGAACAGAGGGCTAAGCAGCAGGCTTGCAATCATATTGAAATATTGGCTGCTGTAACAGCCCACTTGATTTATTATAGGTAGAGTTTGTTCCCCTGACTTCAGTACTGCTGTCCTGCTTTTACTGCTGCGTGACCTTCGGTGAAAAAATGTCTCTTTTGCCTTGCTCTAAGTCCATACCTGCTCTTCTGACAAAGCTGCTGCCTGTGTGTGCCAGGGGCACAGCGACTGCTCCCTCTTCAGACAGTTTGTTTCTCCTTGCTGGTATTTCTCCATGTCATCGGCAACTTGTAGTTCAGTTTGCTTGAACTAACAGTGGAAGATTACTTGCCGGGCCTTACACTGTGCATAAAATTAATTCTTATATTAGTACTTGATTCTGAAAATAATAAAACACTAATTTCTAAAGGTTAACGTGAACCCCTAAGAGTTGGTACATTAATTGAAATTTTTTTTACTAAGAGTTGACAGAAATGTTTCACTATTTGTTTTTTATGTAATAACACTTCATCTCTCACTGCTTTTGCCTAGTGTGTGCCGGTAGGTGTGTGTATCGAAAACTGGCCTTTGGAAGCAAAGCAAGGGGATATATTTTTTCCTGTTAATTACTTACAGACAGCTCAGCTGCTACTGCATTCTAAACTGCATCTACCAAAAAAACCTTATTTAAAGCAGCAAGAAGTACTAGTGATAATGTGCACTACAAGTCAGTTAACTTTTCCTAATAATAAATACTTTGCTAATTAGCAAAATCAGGTTGTATTTTATAGTTCTTGGCCTCAGTGCATGTTACTTAGATTATTGCAACAAGCGCTCCATTTCTTCACAAACTAAAGCAACTGATGGAAACAGGAAGGAAAGGATATACATTAAACCATTATTCTCTTTTTCTCAAGGACCTGTTTTTAAAAAATAGTTTCTTTTTTTTTAAGACCTTGGTTGTGAGGGACTGAGCTAACTGCCTGTCTAAGCATATGTTCCATTATGGTGTTTCGGGGAAACAGTTTTACAGTACTTACGTAAGTTGTTTATCATTTCAGTTGGACACAGGGCCTGGTCTAATTATAGGACTCAATTTCAGTTCTTTGAATCTGACATAGCCTGAAGCAATTTCTGGTAATGGTTAGTTATTTAGTTCATTAAATTCAATTTCCCCACCTGAAAAATGGGTAAAATGCAGAACAAACCCCAAATACCCTTGAGGTGTGTAATGTAATTACTAGACGGACAGACAGACATAGATAACCTACGGAATAGCCACGTTTTTAGGAAAACTCAGTTCATTGAAAATAAACACCACCCAAGGCAGATTTCCTGACACCAGTTCCACAAATCGAGATGAAACCTCTCCGATATCCCAAAGGGAGCGTGGCAAGGCCGAGGTAAGCAAAAGGGAAAGGGAACAGTTTCCAGTAATGGGGAAAAAAGAATCACAATGGCAAGTCTCCCTTTAACGTATTTTATATATAACCTGTACTGGGATTGAATCCATGAAAGGTTCTATCTATCATCTGGCAGTTATATGAAGAAAAACGATAGTTAATGAAGTGCTTTCCTGAACACCCATCTTCTGATACATTTTATATAGCAACCTCAGTGAAAGAACCATAAAATAATTCACAACAGAAATTGTTACACAAAGTAGAAAGTGGGAAGAAAATGAAAAGCATAACGTAGTAAGTACTCCTTACCTTAAATGCAGCACTACGCAGAAGCTTACTGCCCTTCATAGTAATGTAGAATTTATGTTATTTTAAGAAGTAGTTGTCAAAGAAATAGAAATTCAGTGTCAGTTTCTCAGTATAGCATAACAAAGAAAATGTGCTCCTAGGAATGTACTTAAACCTAGCGGTTCAATTAAGATAAATGTTTAATGACTGAACTTGTTTCCAAAAGAATTTCAAGTTCAGACTTCAAGCATTGATTAAAGAACTGTGTAGTTTATACTCAATTATTAGTTTTCACCTGTAAAAAAAATGAAAGTCTGGTTGAACTGTAGGTAGGGCTTGGGAGATTGTAAACAGCCAATTACTAAATCTGTGTCCAAATAGTTAAACTTCAGTTCCCTGCAAAAACCAGTAAATGTCACAGCAGACCAATCCAGAGTATCACAACTGTGGCTCTAGCAGACTTGCACGTTAACATATCAAACAATGTTTTGTGAGTGTTGTTTTGCACAGTCTGTTATAGCTTTATTCCAGAAGGCAGTTGTCTGCCACTTCTTTATGTCAAAGAGACAGCATCTGGAAATCTGCACAAAGACGGTGAGCAGGAGACTGACTTATTTGCATGCTTTGAGAATGAGAAGTTCTGCATTTGTTTAACTGCTACAGAAACAGCTCCTACTGACGTATGACAAGGCAAGCATTTCTTAGTATACTGAACAGAAAATGCACTGACTGAAATAGAGTAATGATTCTCCTAATGATTCTGAATATTAAATAAAAATAACTGACCATATCAGTTATTATATTTTTAAACTTCTTATAGTGACAGATTGCTACTGCTGCCAAGACATGAAATTATTTTACAAAAATGTGAAAAATGTAATGCATCTAAACAATTTGAAACAAAGTTTTGCCATTCATTTTTTTCTGAACTTCCTTTTTTTCAGCTTTGGTATTCAATGGAGAGTTTGCTTACTTGCACCCAGGACTCATTACAAAAGAGAATGAAAGTGCTGGGGACGAGAGAGTCGATTTCAGCATGAGCTGAAATCCATTTGGGATTTTGTTGGTGGCAGGGGTTGGGTGATAGCGTGGGGGTTTTTTAAATTACTGTCTTCAGGTCTGTATCTTCTGTGTTTCACCACAATATGAAGTTCCAGGGTTATAGAACCCTTCTGTATTCCATTTGCAGTAGTTGAAGTACTAACACTCACGGGACAGATGACATATTTAAATGACAGAAGATATGGTAAGGGATGCTTTTCCATTAATGAATTACTGTCTTGATGGATACAGTCATACCTGTGAAATCTGAAGGCTGGAATGTTGGGTCTCCATGAAAAGTGCCAAAAGAGCAAAAGTGGAGTCACCTAAAAATAGAACAGCTTTTAGTTTGGGGTTGGTTGGTTTGTTTTGCCAGTGAATCTTTATGTACCGCTTGCTACACATTGAAGAGTTTGCAGCTACATCTCTCTAAATGAAAAGAACCTAAATGCTCAATGAATATTTTATCAATCTTTCATTTATGCCGAGTTTCATTTCATCAGTTTTCCTAGACATGTTATGGGACCTTGAAGAGCCTGCTGAATAACTGAGATAAAAGCATTCAAGTGAAGACAGTCCTTGAGCGTGTTAGATTTATAGGAGAACAACAGATTTACACCAAACTCTGATGTTACTGGCACTGGAGTATAAACCCAGCTCTAGAGACAGCTTTTGTCTCTAGAGACAAAAAAATTGATAAAATGTATGGCCTGATTCTTACCATTTGTAGTACCTGTCAAAGAACGTCTTTTAAAAGTGTTTCCAAAATTTTGAATTCAGTTAAGAAAGATCCCCCCGCCCCCGCCATATCCACATTTGCTGTAGAGAAGTACGACAGGTGTGAGATGCATGCAGAAAACTGAGGGGGCACCAAGGCACTGCAAGTAACATGGACAGCCTGAAGGGCAGCAGTAAGTAACTCTCCCTATATTTCATTGCCTATGCAGAGTTGCCAAGAGCAGAGTAAAATTAATGGTGATTGCTGGTTGTCCCGACACACACCACCTACCTCTCCCCCACGATGGTAACTGCAGCAAAACCCTAATTAAACAAACAGCCGTAGCGGTAGATAGGTTGTCTGCTTTCCAGCAGGGAGGCACAGCAGCTTTTTCTTACATTTCTGTTTTAGGGATCTGTTTCTGTAAGCCTGTCTATATCTCAGGGCATCTTTTGTAGAGCTTGAATAATACGGCAGAGGGTCAGTTCCTCTGGCATGGCAAGGGGGCAGTGGAATTCAGCCCCTCCGGTTTGGTACGGCTGTACAATTCGGTTCGTTCTTTAGCATTCAAAATGGTAGGTGTCCACTCCCCAGAACTCGTGTCAAACTATGAGGTTCACATGCCATGTATTGGCTTGTAATTACCACCTCATCAAAATTAAGAGACCCATGAAGCTCATTTATTATTTTTTCTAGTAGATATGTATGATTATAGTTTAAGAAATAAAAATACACAACAGTGTATTGATCTTGATCACAATGGTGTGGTGAAGGGGGTGTGGACTGTTCCACAGGCACGGGCATTTTGTGAAGGAGCTAGAGATGCCAGAACAAGGTGATAACTGTTTGTTGCCAATGGAGAGGAAAGACAAGTAGGTTGTAACAGGCTTCTGAAAGGATTCCACATCATTAGCCATATTTCACAGTATAAACCAGGGTCACAATAAAAACTGGATGAAGTTTTGGGGGGACAACACTGCCAATTACTTCGAGAAGCTTTTTCCCTTCCTGATAATAATTGCTTCCACGCAAACAGAGCAGCAGTCACCAGACACCCCAGTCCAGCCTGCCGTCCTCTAGCGTGGCTCTAACTGGAGGCAGCTTTAAAAGAAGTGCAAGGATTACAGACATTGAAGTCACTGGAAACGTCAGGAGAACACCTGCCCCTAAGCCCATACACCTTCTGCCATAGAAAAAACATCATCTTTTGCCCCCACTTGGCACACAGCAACTTCACAGTGGTGTTACACAGCCAGTGCTAGGAAAGTGTGTACAGTGCCACTGATATTTACCATTGCGGGGGGGGAGGGGGAGGAGGTTATTCACAGCTCTTCAGAAGCTGTCAGGCTCATGGCATTATCAGCTGTTCTAGAAAACAACAGAAACTGGAATTGTGTGTGTGTGTGTCTGTGTCCATCTGCGTATAATTAATCCTCTGGTTAGAATGAAAGAAAAAAGTTCATACGAAATTTTGTCTCTCTTCTTACTCCTTTTAAGCAAACAATCTATATTGTGACAGTGAGTGTTTGACAGTTTGAAATTCAGACAGGATGTCAGTTCATCTGCCAGTGAGCGAATGTTACACCACTAGTCAGCCTCCCTAGGAGAAGGGATATCTGGGACTGAAGATGTACCAGGAGTGTAATGCCAAGGCCTCTGAGCAGAACACCTTACTGACAGCCCGGAACTAGGCGTATAGCGCTAATGTCAGTTTGCCAGCACACATATGTGTGTGTTCAGCCAGTCCTCTTGTAACTTCCGGGGCGAAAAATTAGCAAGGTTTTTTGTGCACTTCCAGAGGAAGCGATAAACGTGGTTAACCAGAGGGGTTTTCTGCCAGTTCAGAAGTGTTTCCAAAAATGCAACTAAGTGCAGCCCCTTGGCTGCATTTTTATTATTTCCTTATTTGCATTTTTGTGTGTGTGTACAGTGTCACACAGTCAACATGAATATAGACCAAAACAACACACTCCTCTCACCTGATCAATTCATTTGATGTGGCAGATGGGAGAAGACCTTGACCCTTCCCGAACATCTCAGTTCGCAAAGCAGCATGCACATTGCGAAAGCCTGTGGGAAGGCTGGATGACAAAGCTGATCATTGTTCTCCCACTAAAACCAGTGGCCCTTTTAGGGAACCGACTTCATTGCTTTCACAGAAGACCAGCATTTCAACAAAGAGGATGTTACAGAAGCTGAAATGTAGGCTCTCCGGTTACACAGAGTAATCTTACTATTTTTACACCCAAACCATAGTGGGCTTCCTCAGCGTTGGCACGTAGGCAAGTAACAAATATTCCTGACCCATGCGCTTTGGGTGGGTGTGGGGGGGTGTGTGCGCACAGCGTTAGATTCTGCATGTGCACACAGACACATCTGCAGACACCTACACACATGCTCTGTCAAGTAGGCCATCTCGCATCTGAAGTTTACATATGGTCCTAACACCAATACAGTTCTCATCCTGGCACAATGATGTAAATCTGACTTTTAATAATACTCTTCCCTGTTATGGGGAGGGTGTCATAAAATGGCATGATGCTCAGGTAGAATTTATTTATTTAAATAATATTTATAGTAACAAATATTTCTAAATACTACTTCTAAGTATTAAATACTAAGCAAGATTAAATACATAAATAGGTTAAAAAGGGCTTTCTTATTCAGACTGCACATTCCTTTCCAAATTGAAATTGTCAGCCTCATAATTAAATAGGAGTGTGGTGTCTTCCTTGAAGATAAAAAATTTGGTGCACTATGACAACAGCAAAGGTACCTTAAGTTGAAGGGGGACGTCAGCCTTTATTTCAAGCAAATAAGTCCAAAAGAAATTTAATGGTACAAAAAGCACTGTGCTCAAGATGAAATACGGCATCATTCAGATGTTAGTAGACCACATCAAAAAAAAGTTTTCTATATAACCAATAATAAAATTGTAAGCATTTCACCTAAAATGGTATAATTTTTTTCCTGTTTGAGTGCGCTGGATGTTTGGCGATGCCTTCTGAAGTGCCCATGGTGGCACACACTGCCTAACATTACACACAGCTGCAGCAAACATACACAGAGCAATCCCTTGATCCTGGATTTTAAGATCACAAGGTGTGGAAGGACCCCCACACACCTACACC
Organism: Arenaria interpres; assembly: GCA_013399435.1. Classification (NCBI taxonomy): domain Eukaryota; kingdom Metazoa; phylum Chordata; class Aves; order Charadriiformes; family Scolopacidae; genus Arenaria; species Arenaria interpres. The sequence goes on from VXAK01005038.1 coordinate 183,211, forward strand.
CCCCCCCAGTTCCTCCCTGTTTGTTTCTTGTCCCTATTAGTCCCAAAAGGATAAGGCTGAGCCTTACCAGTCTCTGTTTTGAGAACACTAGAAATGAGAAAAGCGCTTTTCAAGGGTTCCAGTAGTACTGATGGCTAATTGCAGGCACCTGTTCTTTTGCCAGTGTTGGCCTTTCTTTAGATACTTGTGTGTGTTCTTGGTTTTATCAAGCCGCAGCCCCCGAGACAGGCTCTCCCCAGCAGAGTAGTAACTTTGTTCTGCATAGAGCCTGCTCGCAATCTTTCTGAAGCGTGTAGGACCAGATTTGTGCCAAGAGGTTGAGATNGGTGGGGTGAGTGTTTGTGTGTGTGTGACTGTGTGAACACAGAATAAAATACCTCTGCTCAACCACACATCATAGGATTGTATTTGCCATTTGCACAATGCCACTGTGGCATTGGTAAGCGAGCCAGCCCCTGGCTAGGCTGCAGAAGGCCTTGGGGCTCAGGAGGTGGCCAAGGTAGTGACGTGTCCCCAGCACTCTCTGCTTTCAGCCCATAGACGCTGTGCAGCCTGCAGGCCTCAAATTTGTGAAGGGAGCACTACAGTCTGTGAGTTTGCTTGTATTACACTACAGAGCAGCATGGCAGAGCCAATTCATTGTTAAAGCTGTCATTTTTGTTCCAGTTAGCAGATTTTCAGTTCAAATTAAATGCACTATTTCCTATTTCCATGAGTACCGGTGGAAGATGCCTTTGCTTTAATGCTTGCATGCCTATGCAGTATGCTGCTGAAGGCGGTAGTAGGTGATGGGGATTAGTGTGTTATGCATTCTGCCTCTTAGGTTGGCACAGCCGTTGCAATTTCTGTGTACCATCCCGCTCGCTCTTACCCTTCAAAATCTTGGCTGCTGAGACGAGGTTCAGCAGCGCTGACAAAGCCAGCCACTTCCCGGTATCCTGACATCGCCCAGGCACGTGTGTGGGAGTCTGGAACGTGACGGGAGCAGCTGGAGACTTTGCCTAGTGCTGATACAAGGGAAGCAACAGGTTGCATTTTCGTAGCTCTTCTTTGAGGTTGTTTCACTACCCATCATTAGTAATTGCAATGAGACCATGCAGAGAAACATCACGAAGTCACGGTTTAAAAAAAAGGAAACTAACAGATACTATTTACATAAGCTTTTATAGTCCCCCAGCACAAATTTCTGTATATAACTTTTAAGTCTGAGCAGTGGAACATGAATATAATGATCAAACACACCAAGGGAAAACAAAGAAATTAAGGTTTGGTATGTTGGTCTTACTTTTTAACTGTTCAGCGTACTGCGATTAAAAACAGACCGGCTTCCTAGGCTAACGTTTCCGTTTATTATTACAGTTGGATAGCGTCACTTCACTAATTCAGGCTGCCAAAAATTTAATGAATGCTGTGGTGCAGACAGTGAAGATGTCCTATATTGCATCCACAAAGATTATCAAGATTCAGAGTCCTACTGGCCCACGACATCCTGTTGTGATGTGGAGAATGAAGGCTCCAGAGAAGAAGCCCCTAATTAAAAGAGAGAAGCCAGAAGAAATCTATGCGGCTGTCAGAAAAGGGTCTGCGAAGAAGAGAATCCATCCTGTTCAAGTCATGAGTGAATTTAGAGGCAGAGAAATAGTCTAATACTCTGTCACTTCTTTGTTCCTATCTTGAATTTCTGATGATTTGTCATCTTTTCCCCCCACTTATTTAATAATTATATGTGTTTTGCTTTTCTCTGTAAGATAACACTTGCTTAAATTATTTGAAAAATGCTGTTGGATTAACTAGCAGCACACAGTTGAGAAAAAAAAATCCATTCTCGTGCAGTGACAAACTATCATGTCTTCATACTGGCATGTTTTCAACAGAGAGAGCACTCTGGGTGCTACCTGATGGGCCGGTGCTGTAGTTGGAAGGGAGGATGCAGCGTGCCAGCCTGCCCAAAGTCATACTGCAGGCTTAGGCGTTCCTTCTCCAGGGATGAATGTGGCCAATACTAAACTGCATGGGTTTTATGACATACAGCTTTATAAACATTGCACTATCGGGCCAGAGCCTTTGTCAGCATCATTACACCTTGATCAAATCGGCTGGACTGCTTGATGCCAGCTGAGAGTTCGGGACCTCAGCTGCCTGTCTAGATTGTAAGACCTACAAATCTCCCCTCATCCAAGGCCCAGCCTTGGAAATAAAAGTTTGAAAATGTTTGATGAAATACAAGTGTTATAACAACATGGATGTAACATTGTAATAAAAACAACAACAAAAAAATTACTGCAACCCAGCAATAATAATAGCTCTTTAACAGGCCTTTTGAAACATTACTGTTAGTCTGTGTTGTGCTTTCTACTCTATTCTCTGAGCCCTAATAAATCTGCTGCTGAATTTAGAAGTTCAGATAAATCAGATATTAACAATAAAAAACTTTCCTAATCACCGCACAAATGAAAAAATATGAAATACATCATTATTCTGTGATCATTGTGTGAAAAACACATACACCTATCTGGAATCTTAGGAATGAGATGTTTGCAAGGTAACTATTGATTTAAATTACTTCTCTTATGTCATTAGAGTCCTAAATGCAGGACTGTGCTGGTAAGAGACTTGTTAAAGGGCTGCACTCTATCTCAGAGTATGTAATGAAGAGAAGTGCTATTAATGTGTGATCACTGCTAGGCTTTTGTAAGACAGTGAAAGAAAATTTTTCTAAATCTGATTGAATCCAACATCCACTTGGACTGATTTTATCTAACTTGCCTTCACTGCCGTGTCACTAAGTTTTCACCAGACTCTACTTGTTACTCAAGATGTCTTTGCTTGGCAATTAAGTAGATCATTTCCTATGCTTTTTGTATTTGCTAAGCTGGAAGGGCTCCCTCAAATGCCAGAACTTCATGATGCACCATTGACACTGCCATTATGAGGCGGCTCCAGACTACAGGCTGCTGCTCCGTGTTTTGCACAGTACTGCACCTGCCTAGCACAGTGTGGCCAGCAGAAATTACCACAGACTCTGTTTTCCCTCTTGGGAGGCCACTTTGTTTCTAACTTGAGGAGAGTGGAGCAGTGTCATTTCTAAGCTGTTGGTTAAGAAACCCCATGAAACCTACAGTGATCATGAATTAAAAAATTTACAGATCACTATTCCACCATCCATAACTTTACTATCTGTTAAATTAAAGAAAAGGAGAAGTTTGGAAGAAAAAATACAGAGCAGGCCATATAACCTGCTTCCAGTGGAGCTGCTGGCAGACTGAGATAAAGAGTCTGTGTGATACAGAGAGCAGGAGAGTGTACGTTGTTGTCACACCTTAAGGCCAAAATCTCCGTGTTGTGTTTCAGGTTCTGGTCCACCCCTTTAGACTACCTGCTGCCTCAGCAAGGTTCAGGTCCTAATGGCTCCAGGTTACACCTCTGATATAGGTCACTTTGACATCAAATGTTTGTAACCAATGTCTTGTTATCACATTATTAATAAAAAGCATGACCACCACTGAGATGATGTCTTTCAGTGTTGTTTTTTTTAAATGTGTCTCCTTACTGGTCTCCAACACTAGTGAACCCCCAGTTCAAAAGCCTGCCAGGTTTGCTTATAGGCACACTAAGGGTACTTTATTAGTCTGGTTTAAGTCAGAGTTTTTCTAGCATTAGTATCGCTAAAGCACAGCTCGTTGCTTAATTTAGTGGCAGTTGCCTTCTGGCAGTGCTAGCCACTGCTCTCTTACCCTGGCCATCCTCTATAGCCAGTTTGGTCTCAATTTCCAATACTATTCTTATTACACAGGAATTGATTAGGTAAATACCAACCTTTAAATGAACGAGAAAATCAAAAGCCACTGATGGTTTTTGAGAAGAGCCAAAAGTTAATTATATCTGGACTTCTTTTTCTTGGCTGCAGTTCAAACACAAGTGAAAACATAACAAGATACAGTTTATTCCTGGCTAAGGAGGCAGAAGGATAAGAAACAAGTCCTGGAGATGTAAAAAGCCCCATGTATTTGCTCATTACCCCCCTCAGCAGGGGTGTGAAGCTGGGAACCACCACTTCTATGCCAGTATTACTAACCCTGAAGGAGGACGTGCCGCTCAGTAAGTTTTATTCCAAAACAACTACGCAATCCATCCTGCAACCTACCCATTCCTTCCTAGCCCCAGTTTTCACAGTATAATTTTTCACTCCGTTGTTCTTTGCCTCTGTGTTTGCATGATGTCCCTTGAAAGCTGTGCTCTTAGCTGCAGCACTGCAAGGCTTCCTCACCTCAGCAGCTCAGATTATTTCATTAGCTTGCCTTCTCTCTGCGCTGCCACATTACAGGGCAAACTATGATGCACAATTGGAGGCAGTTGTATTTAAAAAATTCAGTGGAGCACTAAAAGATGAGATAGATTGTATTTTTCATTTTTGAAGCACATTAGTAAAAGAGGACAAATTCAAGCCATTTCCATGAATTCCAAACCTGTTCAAATTTTTAAAATAGACTTGGCTGTGTCACTCTGCTCTCACTGCTAATGTTGTTTCCTTTAGTATTTAGTGATCCTAATTTGTAAACAGCCATTTCTGTCACTGCAGATTGTGCTGAGCATAGTTTACAGATTGTCCTAATTACTTCATTATTACTTTGACTTATTGAGCTATTCCTGGTAAGGAACAAAAGTCCTCTCATTTCTTGGGCCGTCAGAAAAATGTAAACCCACATGTCCCTCTGCCTCTGCCCACGCCTGGAGCCCTGCTCTTCTGCACGGTAAAAACTGTTCTGACATAACTAATTGGCTTTTTTTTTTGGAATGGAGTGGGAGAGAGGAAGGTGGGGAACAGACGTGGTAACCCTCTCTGCACTTGCGCCAATGTCCTTTTCCCCTCAACTTAACCTGGTATCATTGGGAAGCTCTGTAGCTGCATCTCTACTGATGATGACTAAGCAGCCTGTCGTCATGCAGTTCCAATGTTCCAGATGGTTTTAAAAGGTCTTCAATTCTTTTGGAAATGCATTTTGTGGTGTTTATTTTCTGTGGATGCAGAACTGAAGCACTGAAGAAAAAATGTGTTTATATATATAGCAAGGTCTTTAATGATCTTTCAGAAGTTTTATTTTTGAAGAAAATATTTGGAAGCCTTTACCAGTTGTAGAGAGTAAAATTCATACCCGCTATTTTTGCTTCCAGGTACTACTTAGCCCTTGTGTACTGCTCTTGGTTAACCTTTGTAGGCTTGCCTGTATATTTGGCTCAGGAAATAAGGAGATAAGTAAAATCCTATTTCCTCAGGTTGGATTTCAAACCAAACCAAACGCCCTGCATAGGAAGAGACAGAGGTATATGGGTGCATGCAGGAAAGAAATCTCGGGCCCTGAAATGAAGGGAGAAGTGAGGGTGGTAGGCAGAGGTGGCACTTCTGGCAGAGGACATGGAAGTTGTTGAAACTGCAGAGATAGAAGGGCTTGATAAAAAGATGTTTGACATTTTCATCTTTGCTTTGGATTCAGCAAGTGAATGGTGCCTGTTCTCTGCCTCACAGCCTTGCAACCCTCTGAATCCCAAAAGCCTTGAAAAGCCCCCTTCGCCTCCCTCATCTTCCCAGTCCTTGCCAGCAGCTCTTGGTGGTCACTTGAGGCCCAAGTGACATTCCTCAGCCTCCATTCTTATTCTACAGAGGCTCCTCTGCATCCCAGTGAATTCTGCCTGTAACACACCGAGGTAGTTTTGATTATACACAACTGTTAATAACCCACTTCCTCTTGTAATAACCCACTAAAACCACTTGGGTGCTGGGAAGAAAAAGTTTACATAATAAAAGCCATCATTTGAACTTGTCCAATAGACTGCAATTTAAGAGCATATTACTAGAGCAATTGGATAATAAAGATCAAATAGATTACACTATACACTTCATGTTTGTTTTCCCTGGGCGATCATTAGACCTGACTTACTCTTTCTCCTAAGATGGTTAGTGGGCTTGGGTTTTTTCAGAACTACTTCTTAAAGTGAAGAAAATGCACTAGCACTGTTGAAAAAAATCTTACGGATTTCGTTTTGTACACTGAAAGTGGTATTACTGCAATGAAAAATATCACCTTCCAATTAATAAACTGCACCTCTGTGGAAATTTTCTTGGTATAAAGAGAAACAAAATATGTCCAAGGGAGAAATGGCTTAAAAGTTACGTAAAAACAAACCAAGAAAATGCTTCAAAGCCCCTGTTGTCTACTGCCCACAGGAGACACTTGCTGCTGTGGTCAAAGAATTGAAAGCTGAGGGGCTAGTTTTTGATTCCAGCATACAAGAAATAATTAAGATGAAAGCTTGCAGTGCAAGATATGGATCTAGCAATTTTATTTTTAAGGAGCTTTTTACAGGATAGGAAATACTCATTTTTTACTTCCTGATGGTGAAAATGACTGCATTTAAGCAGGCTGGAGACTACAGAGATGCCTTGTCATACAGGATGACGTTTCCTTTGGACTCCGTCTTCTATCAGCCTGGCCATTTTAGAGCCATTGACTTTTCTGCTGTAGTTTTCAATTATTTTTACAGAAGACAGCAAATGATTTAACAGCAGCTGAAAAGAGTCATGCAGCTCATTAGCTGTGGGGGAGACTGTGCCTTTTTGGCCCTGCTCTTTCATGGAGGCAGGGGGGCAGGATGTTAAGGGAGCTGGTGCGAACTGCTCCAGCAAGCCTGCAGGTAGGTGTTTTCTCTGCTTAGCTCCCAGTGCTCCCTTGTTAGATGGAAACTTGATAGAAAATTGCTCCTCTACTTTCAAAATACAGAACAGAGCAGCATGCTCTGTTTGCCCAACTAGTCAGCACATCTGAGGGAATGGGGAGAAAAGTAACTTCTTTGTGTTTTTTCTGCTTCACTGGTGAAGAAAGACCATAATTCAAAGGAATGATTTTTCCAGGAAAGCAGAATTTCCCTGGAATCTAGGCTTTACAAGGATCAAGGAAAAAAGATCAAGAGTCTCTTTTATAACTTCCACTCCTTCATGAACCCAATCTAATCCTTTGTTTTCTCTGTCCTAAACTTGCTCCTAATTGCAGATGATCTAAGTGTGAATTTTGCATTACTTACTCAGCTGTTATTTTACAGCAACTGATGCACGTCCTAGAAGCCTTCCTAACAGTAAGTTGTACAGATTAATTGTTCTGTGTTATTTTTATTGGAGGTCCTAGGAACTCCACCCAGCAAACCACAAAGCCTCAGTGATGTCTCTCAGAGCCTGGATAGGCAGCAAAGAATGGTTTGCTGCTGCTACTTGTGTAAATATTTTGTACACAAAAATGTTCCTCTACCAGAGGAAAGGGAATAGCACTATAGATGTAACACTGTATGTAGATGGTACCTAGTCACACATTAGGATTCAAGCTGTCATGGCAGGCTGTTGATTTAAGCACCAGCAGCTGAGGTCCTGCATGTTTGGGATGTGGCTGCTTTCAGAGCTTTCTGACTTTTGCCCTTTCCTGTCAGGTGTGGGAATAGGCTTGCTGGGACTAGCACCTTTTATTACTGTCCATCATCTCACGCACCGTTACAACACTGTCCAGACTCAGTGTCCTTCAGAGGAGCCACAGCTCATATGATGTTCAGGAATTTAATTGGGAGTGGGTCCTCAATGGCTTCCCAGAGCTGGTTGGCTTGCTTGTCTGCAAAGTTAGCCAAGAAAGGAGGAGAGGAACCACTGAATCCATTCCTCATGGCTTCCTAGCACTGCTTGTATGCAGTGACCAAGTAACCCAGCTGTCCTACTGCCTTCTCATCCATGGTTTAATTTCCATCTATCTTATTTTCACATCATTTTGATATCTATGCTCTCCCTCAAGCATTAGCTTCCTGTCTTCTGTCCTGGACATTATTTTTCTTTCAACAAAAGGACAGGTTTTCAACACCTCCACCCCCATTTCCCAAGATCCTGTTTCACTTCATCTTCTCAAAACACTACAACAAAAGAACAAGGAGAAATGGTGTGTGGCTAGCTCAGCAGCCAGACTAAATCAGCACAGCTATTTTGAGATCAGTGCTAAGATATTCCCTTAACAGTAGTTAACTGTAGTCCTTCCTCTGTAGCAGCTCTCTAAAAATGTTATCCCTCATTCAGGCTGGCTAAGACCCATCAGTCACCTTGAAGTTTGCTTTTGAACAGGTAGAAGGCACAGCGCCAACAAAGAGATATGCTCCCCAAAAGAAAATATGTCTTCCTTGCCCTTTCCTCTTGCTGCATCTGAAACAACTTGTCTTTATTTAGGCATGGTTGGGGCCAACTTTAAAATACCAAAATACAAAATATGAAGGTTATTAATACAGCAATCCAAAGGGCAAGGAGCTTATTGGAAGTATGAGCTATTGAGTCATGTGGGTGGTGATGGCACATCCTCAAGCACTCTATTACCATAATGCCTGGGCCGAAGACTCCGTTACTTTTCTGCATCACCAACAGCTGAGGACCAAAGCCGACAGCCAATAATACATGAGTCCAGTGTAAGCAAAATACATGCACAAACAAACCTCCTAAAATATTAATAATGAAATAAAACACACCAGAAAACATGGCAAAAGAAGGAATACAAAGAAAACTGTCCCTAAGTATAAAAGCCGTTACAGTATTGTTTTTTAGAAACATTGTTTTCCAGATCAAAGCAGCCATATGTTTATCTTTTTCACTACTAAGTGAATTCTGAGGATCCGAAAGGGCTAAATTAAATTCACATACTTTGATTTTTTCAAGGTATCAAAGGAGAGAAGGTGAGCAGCTCTTCCTGTGTTTTTGCTTAAGTTATGTATTACCAAGGAGTGCATCCCCCACCAGTGACTTATGCATTAAGACGCGTGTTATTCTAGGAAGGGATTTCTGTGAATTAATATCGGTTGGCTACACATCAGGTAAAACAGTATGTCTTTTTTTTTTTGTTAACAAAAGCATCTTCAGCCATATATTAAATGGAACAATTTGCAAGCAATATTTTAAAAAGCCCCTATTCTGGCCAATCTTAATTCCTCATCCAGAAACGCTGAGCCATGATACTTTTCCTTAAATATTCAACTACATCTAGCTATAAGACCCACACTTCGGAACAGAATTTGCCACCAAATATTTGAAGGTTCCAAAGTTTATTTCCAATGCAGGAGGACTGGAAAAAGCTATGAGTAACTTAAAGACTACAATTTAGTATTTCTTTTGAAAACTAATTAAATCTTACTGTCATTGGTATTTGACTTTTATATAAACAGACTTAACAAAAACTTGAAAGGAAAATACAATGTGATACCTAGACAATGGATACAGACTTATTTAAACCAGGCACCATGCCAAGTTATTCAACAGCATATGGTAGACTTCTCACTTCTTGGCTGGTTTGATATTTTTTGACAGATTCATGTAGTTTGTTGTAATGAAAAATGCAATTACTAATTTCAGATGTAGTATTCCCTGCAACATGCAAATGTTGGGTAAAATACTGAGTGTAGTTCAGGAAGCCTTGGCTGAAACTAGTATTTGGTCAGACTAATGGTAACACATACTGATACAAGATACCTCGTCACATTTTATCACGCTGAGTATAAGCAATAATTCCCACTGAAAAGAACTCGCATGGATTTGCCAGTATTGCAAACAATATAATTAAACCTGTGCTTAAATGAGCTATCAAGGCCTGGTTTTAGGACTGTATGCAAGTGCTTTGCTGAATCAAATCCCTGCTGCTGGCACATTTAGGTAACAACCTGAGGAATCAGCAAGGTATGGTTACTAAGAGAAACATCTATTACTCAAAAGTTATACGGATCATTACAGAAAGTGTAAATATGAAAATACAGCCGAAGCTTACGAGTAATATTTCCCTCCTGGCAAACAGCTCCAATAGGCACATTTCACCTTACAGGGAAGCTCTTCTACTTTACACATGGGACTATACACATGCCACAAACTTCATACAGACATAAAGTAAACACAGAGGAAGACCACATGCACACACTGCAAACCATTTGCCCCTAATCTGGTTGCCTTAATCTTGATCTGATCTTTGCCCTGGCCTGACAAAAATAACTCTATTATTTATCTATTTATAGAATTATGTAATTTACTTATTATATATTTTATATCTAGTAAAATACACAACATATTAGTAATGATTACTAGAATACACTGATAAAATATTAACATACAATAAATGTAATTATTTTACCTATTGTTAAATATATTGGTGTATTTATATTTATATATAAATATATTTATATAGTTACATAATATTTAGCTACTGATAAACCAAAGTTGTTAGAATTCATAGCCAGTACTATCGGAAGTACGGGAATGTTTAACCTTAGTAAGGTAAAGCACTTCCATATTCAGCTTTAATCTTCTGCTTTTGAAATACTCTGACAAAAACACCAAAACCAAACAGCTGCAGCTTATGGCAAAAGTAGAGCAACTGCATCCAGTCAGTCAGGAATTAAACAGGAACCTAAAACCTCAGCAATTAAAAACAGAACGTAAAATAAGTATGTCTACAAAGCTCTGAAGAGTTTGTATAGAACATTCCAACTTGGTAAACTATAAAAAAAGTGAAATGACAACATCTTGACTAACAATAAACTCTGTTTTCACTGAAATCAACTTTGTCTTGCTGCAAATATTACAGAAGCCAATATACTTTCAAATCAAATAGGTGTTATGTTAACAAAAATGACCAAGATGTTCCACTTCCCCCCGCATCCTATCCTCTAACTCTTCTTCCTTATTTTCCTCCCAGAAGAACCTCTTGTTCTCAGGGCTCTGGAAGGAATGTAGCATGTGCTATTGTACTAACATTTCAGCAATCGTATCCAGCTGAGAGATCTCATCGGAAACAGTTATTGTGAATTAAACCCATCCCCCAGCAGCCACGTGTTGGTGCCAGTAGCAATCCCTGGTTTTCTCTGCGCTGCTGCTGGGTACTGCTGAGAATATTTTCGCGTGAGAGAAAGCATTACTCATTTCTGCGCTGAGGTTAGAAAAGGAGAGAAGGAGAGAGTGACATTTACAAAACATGGAAAACTTCTGGTTTATAATTCCATTGTGAAGTCAGCATTTCCCAACAGGGCAGATTTTTCTCCAGAAAGGCATCTGGAGTTTCTTTGTATGGACTTCCTACATACACCCACCTTGTACTCAGCACTTTGCAGCTACCAATTATCAGTATGCTGTAAGGATTTTGAAAGTATGGTTACACCATTCCTAAGTAAGTTCATTCCTAAGTAAACACCCTCCTAAGTAAGGTCACTTTACATTTTCATTGGATTGCTCTCTAAAGGAACACTGATTGTTCACTGAGGAAAAAGGCAGTAATAGCACACTGACACATCCATAAGTACTGGGTAACAAATGGGCCAACCTGCCAGAAGCAGATGAGCTGGGACAGCAGTCAGATCACTTTGCAGTGGTTTAAATACTGCTATTTCACATCTTTTTTCTCTTACACATAGACCTCCATAAATAAAGATCCATTGACCAGCTTCTACCAGCCTTGGGCTACTTGTAATCGTTCACACCACTTCCTCCCTAGCAATAAGACTCCAACTCTCTTTTTTTACTGAAGCAGCAAGCTGTTTTAGCAAGCTGTGTTAATTGCCCACTGTAATGCCCAAAGATTCTGATATCTAAAGGGAGAATAAAAGAGAAACTAGTAGCAAAATACTAAAGAATTAATGCAGCACACACAGAAGACCTTACAAAACACATCAAAACCTTAGACTGCAAACAGAGTGGGCTACGCTTGCAAAATCAACAATCTAACTGCAGTAGCCAAAGGCTTCTCCCTCTGATTTTGCAAAACACAATGTGATTCGTAAAGAGCAACAGTATTGCCTTGTTTAGAAAAAGGTTACCTTATTTTTTTAAAACTTCCATCCTTAAACTTGAGTACTCTGGGAAGAAGTGTCAAACCATGTCATGAAAAAACTCAAGAATTTTAAACAGAAAAGATGAAAACCGAGTTTTCTCCTTTAAAAAAAATGGAATTTTTCATTGGACTTCAGAAGCCACTGCATTACAATCCCTTGTTACATAAGGCAGCCCAACACGGTCTCAAATAAATGACCTATCTCCTGAGAATTGCACTTAAAAGGGGGATAACAGGAAGTATCAGAAAGACCTCAGCCACCTTTGTCACTGCTTTCTGCTGTAGCTGTCTCTTGAGTTTTAAGGACACTGGTTTCAATATTCTGTGATTGCTGAAATCTGCCTCTTCCCTTTCTGCATCTCAGAGGGAGGCATTTTATTTCTTTTTTAGCCAGGTAGGTAAGGAATGTAACGGGTATGCAACACTGCAGGGCAATTCCAAGAAACATCTGGCATGGAAAAAGAGGCCATTGCCTATTGCTCTCCATCAAAATGGTGATAGGTTGTACGCAATCTTCCCAAGATCTCTTGTGCCAAGCAACCTACTGTGAGCAGACCCAGTTTATTTTAGGAGAGGAAAGCCGTTCTTCTAGCAGACTCAGATATATTATAATCTTATCATGTTTCTCTAACACACGTTTAGGGAGATTCTCTCATCTGAATCAAATCATAGAATGTGTTGGGTTGGAAAGGACCTCTAAAGGTCATCTAGTCCAACGCCCCTGTAGGAAGCAGAGACACTTTTAACTAGATCAGATTGCTGAGAGCCTCATCAAGCCTGACCTTGAATGTCTCCAGGGATGGGGTCTCCACCACCTCTCCGGGCAACCTGTACCAGTGTCTCACCACCCTCATTGTAAAGCACTTCTTCCTAATGTCTAATCTAAACCTACCCTGCTCTAGTTTAAAACCATTGCCCCTTGTCCTATTGCTACATGCCCTTGTAAACAATCCTTCCCCAGCTTTCTTGTAGGCCCCGTTCAAATACTGGAAGGTCTCTCTGGAGCCTTCTCTCTTCCAGGCTGAACAACCCTAACTCTCTCAGCCTGTCTTCGTAGGAGAGGTGCTCCAGCCCTCTGAGTGTCCTCTATACTCGCTCCAACAGGTCCATGTCCTCCTTGTGCTGAGGGCCCCAGGGCTGGACACAGATGGGGTCTCACAAGAGCAGAGTAGAGGGGGAGAATCACCACCTCTCTTGATCTGCTGGGTACGCTTCTTTTGATGCAACCCAGGATGCAACTGGCCTTCTGGGCTGTGAGTGCACATTGTTGGCTCACGTCCAGCTTTTCATTCGCCAGTACCCACAAATCCTTCTCAGCAGGGCTGCTCTCAATCCCTTCATCCCCCAGCCTGTGTTGATAACAAGGATTGCCATGACCCAAGCGCAGGACCTTGCACTCGGCCTTGTTGAACTTCGTGAGGTTTGCATGGGGCCACCTCTCTAGCTTGTCCAGGTCCCTCTGGATGACATCCTGTTCCTCTGGCGTGTCAACTGCACCACTCAGCTTGGTGTCATCTGCAAACTTGCTGAGGGTGCACTTGATCCCACTGTCTATATCACTGATGAAGATATTAAACAGCACTGGTCCCAGTATGGATCCCTGAGGGACACCACTTGTCACCCCTCTCCATCTGGACATCAAGGCATTGACCACTACCCTCTGGATGCGACCATCCAGCCAGTTCCTCATCCACAGAAGAGGCCACCCATCAAATCCACATCTCTCCAACTCAGAGAGAGGCATGTTGCGGGGGACCATATCAAAGGGCTTCTGGAAGTCCAGAGAGATTATATCCATTGCCCTTGTCCACTGATGTAGTCACTCCATTGAAGAAAGCCACTAGGCTGGTCAGGCAGGACTTGTCATGGTAAAGCCATGCTGGCTGTCCTGAGTCACCTCCCTGTCCTCCATGTGCTTTAGCAGAGCTTATAGAAGGATCTGTTCCATGATGTTCCCAGGCACAGAGGTGAGGCTGAGGTTCTTGGGGTCCTCTTTTCTACCCTATTTAAAAATTAGTGCAATGTTTCCCTTTTTCCAGTCACTGGGGACTTCAGCTGACTGCCATAACTTTTCAAATAGCATGGAGAGTGACTTAGAAACTACATCAGCCAATTCCCTCAGGACTCTGGAATGCATCTCGTCAGGTCCTATGGATTTGTGTACGTTCAGGTTCCTCAGGTGGCCTCTTACCTTCACTTACAGTGGGACAGACTTTGTCCCCCAGGTCCCTGTCTCACAGTCCTTCAACTCGGGAGGTGTGAGGAGAGTGGCTGGCAGTGAAGACTGAGGGAAAAAAAGATGTTGAGAACCTCAGCCTTCTCCTTGTCTCTTGTTAGCAGTTTGCCATTTTTGCTTATCACAGGGGTGTGCACTTTCTTTAGCCTTCCTTTTCTGGTTAATGTACCATAGAAGCCCTTCTTGTTAGCCTTAGCATCGCTTGCCATGTTCAGCTCCAGCTGTGCCTTGGCCTTCCTGACATCATCCCTACATAACTGGCCAGCGTTTTTTTGGAAAGGAGCTTTCAAAATGGTCAAACTGAGCAGAGGACGGAAGGGAGATGACTGAATGTGTATCAGAGATGCAGAACTTTTGCAGGAGAGCTTCTCTCCAGCCTCCCACACCTGCAGCACAGTTGACCCCAGGCTGGTCTGATTTCCAGGAGCAAGAAGGCACTGAGTGGGCCAGCACAGGGCAGCCCCCCGAGAGGGCTGCGTCCCCACCTTTCCCAGCAGCATGCACTCCCAAATAACTTTGGATCACCTCCCAGGAATAGAATAATTGAATGTGAATGGGACAACTGTGGGCATTCCATTGCAGGAAAGTAAAATATAGACCATAACAAGGATTCATATGAAATGCATGGCAAAAAAGCAAAGCCAGAATTTATGAACTCTATTTCAAAATCAAGACAATTTTACTTCGCGTTTTTCTGGGCCACCTAAGCAGCTGGCCATGCCTTGCTCCCTGAGTAGCAATGACTAGCTGGAGTGTAGCATGCATTATTCAAGCAGAGGAACTGATTAGGAACAGCTAGATTCTAACAATATTGTAACTGTATAAAGTCCTGCAAACATCTAAATTGCTGTGGTTTCGTGGTGAATTTTTTAGTATGAATTTATACAAAGTACAGAAAAGAATTAATTACTTGGATAAAACTTTTGCACACAAGACTTTATCTGGACTGATAATATCATCTTCCATAATTTTGTTATATTTTATTGAAGAAAACCAAAATATTTGAAGGCTCAGACAAATGAATTATTAAAACCAGTTGAACTTTCTTCTTTCAATCATTTGCCATATTGAGAGTGGATTTTTATAATATAGTGGGATGTAATGAAATTTGTAAAAAGAGAAAGTGAAATTAATTTAAAACACTGATTTTTCTTCTAAAGATGCATTTTGTCTTCACGTCTCTTTCACTTTTTTCACTATCTTTAGCAGAATCACTAAGTACCATATTCAGAAGGCATATGGCATCTCCAAACCAAAAGAAATTGATGTTGTACATACAGTACAGTACCGAAACTGCATTTTTTATTCAACCTTTCTGTTTAATACTGTTGGAGGAGGGAGATATTTGAATGAAAGTGTCTTTGCGTGCGTGTGTGTGTTCTGTCCACGTCCACATATTTTCAAGTTAATAAGGCTGTACAAAGAATAACTGGACCTATGGTAGATTTTATGGATAATTTCTAATATACACACATTCATATACGGTTTATTCTTTAGCAAGGTTTTGCACTGAAGTTCCGTATTTTTTTTCCAGAATACAATACACAATCTGAGACTCCTGTCTCAATTTCTTACATATGACCTCCAGAAAGTCACTTAGCCTTTCTGAGAATTATTATAAAGTAACACAAGTGATGCAACTATAAAATGTATGTAATTAACTTCTCTAAAGCAAGTCAGATCAAATGTAAAGGGTAAAGCAGAATAGGTATTGATTATGACACTGCAACGAGTTTTACAGCTTACGTCAGCACCCTAAAAAGCCAATTTAATTTTTTCTGCCTGCATATAGGAAACAGTTTTGTTCTCCATAGTTCTCCATGAAAGTTAGTATTCACCCCATCACTGCTGGGATGCCCTAACTGTTCACTACTGTAACTAAGTGCTATGAAATTATTTTATCACCAAGCTAATTTTTCCAGCTCTCCCCATAATTAAGTGAACTTTATTCAATACACAGCGCTTCACGCACATACAAACAACAGAAGAGACGAAAGCAACATAGAACTTATTTCAGCTTAAGAGCAGCAACATATAAAAAACCTAAACCTTTAGATGAAAGCCCCTCGTCAGATACCAGAAAGTAAGATGCGAACAGTGATCGACAAGCTTAACGTGATGTGGAAGGCCTGCACACTCTGATGATTCACTGATGACTGAAGAACATGTGAAATGCTCTTAAAAGCAAGGAGTACATTCTGAGCAATAAAGAAGAACACGCTGCAATTTGAGGAGGGAGAAGAAGCAGAAGGAGATGACAAGAATTCAAAGTCATTTGTCTTTAGAAAGATATCTGAATTTGCTTGCCAAATACACTGAGGAAATGCCCTATTTGTTAAAGATTCCACACCTTCACCACTATAGTTAGATAACAAAATATGCAGGAAAACCAAAGATAGAATTGCAATGGTACTGCAACATAGAAAATAAGTGAACTAAGAGTAGAAAAAGCAGGTTTCTTAGTATCATACAGAAATCAATTAAAAAAAAAAAAAAAGAAAAAAAAAGACTTGGCAAGTCATAGAGAGATAGATGCATGTAAGAAACTTCCCCAGGAAGTTGTAAACTTAAATGTCTTTTGGTCACTGCTGATTTGCTTCATTCAAGCTCAGTTCCTAGTGAAAGCACCTGGAGTTTTGCTGCAGAATGAAGTGCAGGAGTAGGACATGATTTATCTACAGTAATTAAAAAATGTCTAAAATAATTTATAACTGAACAGTTGGATTCTCTACAGTGAGAAGAAAGGTAAAATACACAAGACAGTATGTGAAGGTTCTTAACTAAAGCCAGCAAAGATAAAACCAGTTATTTTAGATGCTAGATACATCTAAAATCTTGTTTACGTGTCAGTAGTGTAATATTTGCTATTTTTGTGAATGAAGTAGATACACTGCATTACAATCAGAAAACCAGAAAAATTCAGAATTGCCTCGAAAAAAATAATTTTGCCAATGCTTTCAATGCTATTGTGCCCCATGAAAGACATTGTTGATTGTGAGCTTGTCCAACAGGACAGGCAGGACTTGTTAAGGAAGTCGACACCTTTGGTCTTGAAGAGACCAAACAATGAGTGATACTGGAAATCTAGTCTAGAATAGGTCTTCCACTTAAAGCCTGGCTCCTCCTTCTGGATCCTTCATATTCTCATTCATCAAACTGGGTGAAAAATTATAGAAAAAGTAAATAAGCAAGGACGTCAGTGTAAATTCTAACACAGCTGTTTGACTTCATATCTGGGTGGCAGCTGTACAGAACAACATAAAATAATATATTTTTTGCTTCGTATTTATTTATATGATAAAACAGTAGAGACTCTGCCTGAAACTTCCTAGGAGACCATGAACTGGAGCAGCAAGTAGAAGGCTTGAACAGGAAGAAACTGGGTAAAGGGCAGAGGAGGAATGGACAATTAACACTGATCAGCTTCTGAAGAACACAGGAGAATGTCTGAGAAGTTTGGATTAACTGTATTTGTGGTCAAAATTCTGGGATTAAGAAAGTTTTCAAATCACATAAAATTAATTATTCAATTAAACCTTTAGGATAAAACTCTAAGTTTCATGCTGATGTAGCCCCTTTGCTGTAGGATACAGGACACACTACTGCAGGAGGATAACGTGTAGCCTGGAAGACTTCCATTTTAGGCAGAGTGCTGAGCGTAAGATGCTGCCCTGTCACCATAGGTGGTGTAGGCCGAAGAAAGCAACAGCTTACGGAATCCAGCAGTCACTGAGATTACATCTGCAAATCATACCTCAAGATTTGGTGAGTCTTGAAGAGTATGTCGAAACTTTGAAAACATTCACACTGTTCCAACTTTGGGCACCTAAATTAGCTAACTGCACAAACCTAATTAAATCTCCACTTGCGATTTAAACTCCTGTGGGCAATTGAGAGCACCTGCAACAGCAGCATGCTTTGAATTACCCTGTGGCAGCATGCTCACCTCCTTCCACTGACCACAGAGCAGGCCTAGGGAGATTAGCTGGGTAGCCAGCCTAGCTCCCAAACTTGGGAGGTATCTGTCTCCCTGTGTTGAATGGACACATTGCTGGGAAGGGAGCTGCTGGTACCTGCAACAGAGCTTGGCTCTGCCTGTCCATCTTGCCCCACTGCTGCCCTTGGCTGCATCTGGGACCCTGCCTGCAATGGGGTATGGCTGGCTAAACAGTGCAGGAGGGGACCATGCCGTGCTCACCTCACTAGTGCTATGGATGGAACAATGATGCCAGCACAAGGGAATTGCTAGCTGGCCCAAAGCCACTTCATGCTGAGCGTGAACCAAAAACTGATCACAGCACACTGAAAATTCATTAATATAATCACTGCGCCTTAGATACCTGAAAGAATGTCTCTGACATCTCAAACCTATTAATTTACTTGAACTCTAAAGAGGAAGAAATCATGTTGAATATTATCAAAGCTTACTGCCAAGAAGGAGAAATTATTTTGTGGAAGTTAGGGAAGAAAAAAAAAAGAAGCCCCTTGTTTTTCCTAACAGTTGTAAGACTCCAAAAATGCTGCTTGAATTGAAAATAAGCAAAAATTTGCTGAAAGGAGTCAAGAGCGTGCTCTGCTATTCAGTTATGCACAGAAATAAAGAAGTGATCTTTCATTTAAGCACTGAAACAGAAATTCAGGAGTTGAGAGCAGCCATCAGACCTATATTTATCCAGCGCAGTTCACTGTCTTAAGAAGTT
>VXAK01005039.1:1038-17002 GCA_013399435.1 Arenaria interpres
CAGTCAATTCACTGAAGTACAATCGGATCAGGCCTGTAATTATAGATTAAGCATGGGGCTACTGGAGTGACTTGAAAGTAGCATTATATTGCATGCTGTAAAGCAAATGGAAAAGAAACAACTGATGATTATAATTTCCTGTTACACTATAATATTAAGCTGTCTTTCCAAATCTTTTCTAGAGCAATATGATAAAGATGTGAGAGGGATTTCCGAAGGTTTATTAATTTTAATCATGGACATCACATCCATTAATTATTTATTCACAATAAACTTCTTCAGAATTAGTTAGCTGAAGGATTTACTGCTGAAATTTTAGTTCAGGCGTCTCATGCAAATATTTTCATGTGGAGAAGAGAGCTAAGGCCCTCAGCAATACCTAAATGACTCTGACTCCAAGGTCCCCTGATCCATAAAATTTCAGCCAATACACATTGGGCTAACAACTTCAGGTCTCCCCAGAAAAGAAATATTTTAAATCCTAACAAATTTTGCATGTTGAGTTTGAGGCCTATTATTTGTATTTGTATGAGGCACCATATGACATTATTTTCATACATAGAACAGCACCGTATTCCTGCGCCTTGCTACCTATTCTGGACACCAAGCTCCATTTTTTTTTCTGACAAACTCAAGACTTCTCTCACATCAGCATCTTATACTGTTAGGCTTTGTTATTGATACTTTGCTATTGGAATGAGAAATAGCTTTCTCAAAAATATTCACTCTCTTTGGCATGAAATAAAAGATCCAGTGTAGTTAGTATAGCTAGTGGCTTGAGTTTGTGAGTTCTCTGTCATTCCTTCTCATACACCACCCTCTTCAAAAGTACAGCAAGATTTTGACAGCTCAAGTCTATCATATTTTTCACCAAAAAAAACCTTCCTGTTGATATTTTTTCCCACAGGAAAGAGCAAACAATGCTTGGAGTAATACCTCATTTCCTGTCCATTTTTCTAAGTCCACATGATTTTTTTTCAAAACTAAATCTCTTTAAAGCCCACAGTAACCTCACTGCATTTGGAATCCTGTACATTATTCTCTTCTCTACAAGAAAATCTCTTGTATAAAAAGAACAAGAATGAATAAGCTGCTCTTATTCATTTAGTTTCCTGTGCTGAAGCCCTTCAAAGTCCTGAAACCTTCCCAAGGCAGAAAAAAAAAGTGAAAGAAAATGCTCTACATCTTCCAAAATCATCTTCAGAAACTCACAGCATACTAATTTACCTGTATTCTCAGGAAGGTTGGGTGCCAAAGAAACTCAAGAAGTCAAAAGATTATTTTTTTTTTTTGGAAAAGTATTATAAAATTAATTTTATCTTTATTTAAATTTCCCCCTGCTGTACATTTCAGGAAATATTGTGAGATTAACCCGAGAACACCTTGTGAAAAAAGCATGATAGGCTTTTACTTGGAAAGTTTTTTTTCTATAAATAACAATATAGCCAACTAAGTGAAAGTGGGGCAAGAGATTCTGTATATTCTTTTATCAAAACTGGACCAAAACTTTAAACATGAAGTTAGTGTTAAACTTCTGTTAATTGGAATGGCATATTCTTATAAGAAGACATTTATAGTAAATATTCTCATATAAACAGTGAGCAAAAAAGGCATATAGTGCCTTTTTCTTTTTTTCTTTAAAAGATCAACTCAACCAGCCCCTACAATGAAACTAAAAATGAAAATTTACCAAGGTAATTCTCTCATGCCCTTGTTGACTTTCCAGAACTCCATCCAACTTCGGCCTTTCAGTGACAAGCCTTCAGAACACTCCAAGGAAATTATTCCAGTTGATATTTCTATACAAAGCACAGAATAAAACTCCTCTCGCCAGCGATTGACTCTGACTGCACATCTCATATTAGACAATCCTAACTCTGAGCAAGATTTTCAGAGAGGTACTATTGACTTACTGTCCCTGTGTCTCAAACCAGCAACCTGTAAATCATATGACAAAGTATACAGGGAGTTTATTTCTGGGTCCAGACAGGGAGATAAAGAATAAAGATGCACCTAAAAAAGATTGAAACTTGAATCATTGATTTCCTGAGGCAATATAGAGGTTTTTCTCATCCTATATAGTTAAATCTTTGACTGCTTTCTTAGTAAAAAGTTTTCTGTTGGCTAAAAAAAGAACATAATGCCAAGTAACTGTTAAGGTATTTTTTTCTATTAAACTAATTACACCCAAATTTAACTCTCTGTGGCAGTTTCTTTTTTCTTTTTTTTTTTCTATTTGTCCATAATGAAAACTCTCACATCAAAGCAAATATCAGACTAATATAAGGATATGAAATGCATACCATGAAGAAAAAAAAAAAGAGAAAAAGAAGTCACATGCATTTAGTATGCCAAACATTAAATGTATTTTATTGCTAAGAATTGTTTCATGAAACAAAAGTAAAATTACACTTACCAGAAATTCTACTTCAGAGGGATAAAGTTCTCAATACTTCTTTATTCTAGAATTATTAAATAAAATACTTCTAAATATAAATAAAGTACTTCTAAAATATAGTATCATAAGCCTTGTTCCAATGTTTGCTGCCTTGAACTCTATCCTATAATTTTTGCTCAGGCTACATATGTTCCTCTTGACAGAATGATAGCTTTGGTCCTGCTGCTTACAAGATCAAATGGCAGGAGACGGGGGGGAGGATAACTTTATGGTAAATAAATCTAATACAGTTCACTTATATCTTGTAATGTAAAAGTGCCTTTTCTCAGCTCTGGTGCATGTGAACATGTTTATATTGAAAGAAATTCCAGGAAGATGAAAGGAAAGTGAGAAATGGCAGACCACTCATGTCACACCTGCTGTGTAAACTGCATGAGGCAGAGGATCAGCTGCTCAGAACAGCTCAGTACTACCCTCGTTGTGTTTGCAGCTGATGGACTGTGATTCCTCCCTTCTGCTCAAAAGAAAAGTAGATTTAGCCAATCACAGGTTATCTTATATGAGATACATGATAAAAGAAGAAAAAGTCTAAGCATAAGACAAAATAATTGTTGAACTGATGTGTAGTCTAGATGCCACCTTAAGTTCCACAAAATAAGCTATGTTTGATTAAGTTTAGTTGGCTGTTACTGAGTTACTGCAGTTGTTCTAAATGAAATGCATGGAAAAATTACG
Source organism: Arenaria interpres (assembly GCA_013399435.1). Taxonomy (NCBI): domain Eukaryota; kingdom Metazoa; phylum Chordata; class Aves; order Charadriiformes; family Scolopacidae; genus Arenaria; species Arenaria interpres. Next base: position 4,172 of record VXAK01005039.1, read on the forward strand.
ATGTATCTGTCCAATGCACTATTTAAAAATGAGTGAATAGAATCTAACAGGATTCTTTAAAGCAAGTTACCTTGAGGAGGAATATTTTACCTCAAGTATTTTAAAGGATCATCATGATCACTTCAAACTTTATAAAAAAGCTGAAAAATGATGTTTTTATTGTCTTTCTCCCCTGCATTCTGAAGTAAAGATTTATTAGAATTTAAACAGAGGACTCACGGAGGACTGAAATTTTAAAGTAAAGCTTTCTTTTGCTTTTAATGGTTATGTTAATTCAATCCTAAATGGAAAAATTTGTTATAAACCGAAAACCTTATCCTATCAAAAAAAAAAAAAAAAAGAAAAATTTACCTTATCAAGATAAGGTATTTTAAAAATATAAGATAAAAGAAAATATACAAAGATATAAAATAAGATATTTTAAAATCAATCATTCTTGAGTATTGATGAATTACAGAAATCTTCCATTTCCAACATAAAATGTTACACTGTATCTAGATGTTTCTATGTTTCAATTTGGGACTGAGATGGAATTTTTCCATTTTGAAACTGAAGGCATGTCTATGTTCTAAAGAACTAAAAAGAAATCATATTTTAAAAAATCATATTTCAATCTCAATGCATTGATTATTACTTCCACTAATGTGTCTACAGAGCTCTGAACACAGTTTCTTTTAAATTAACATTTTTTTGTAATTTAATTATCCTTAAAGCTAACCGAGTGCACACCAAATATCCATTGAATGATTTGACAATTGACTGAAGAATTTACTGACTAATGTGTTTACTGAAGGAACACTGCATATGTTCTGTTATAAATCCATAGAGAAGTATAAATGATTTACAACACAAACTGCAATGAAATGGACCTTAGTGGAGCCTCTTGTTCATATTGCTAACAGTGACATAGTCATCATTTACAAAGAGAAGTACAAAAGCTATGACTCAGCCCTGCAGCTCTCAAGCAGACAGATGGTTTTAGAAAACCATGCACAATTAGTCCATCCTATTGAGTGGTTTTCATTCAGTCTGGCAGTGGAAGACCTCCAAAGTACAGTGTATTCTTGGGGATGGGGTAGCTGGGCACACTATAAAGAATGACCATTTCTTTTCAAGGCAGTATCTCAGTAGAATACAAATGAGTTCTTCATCTGTAGAGGAAAGCAGTTGTGAGGGCATTTCTGATCCACCACTGTGGATATAATGACTATTATTCACTTATTATTTTTCTTTTCTGATAGCAACCCCACTCATTAGAAACTTCTTCAAGATCAGAAACCATCCACCACCTCATCAGGTAATGAACTGGCAACCCATTGACTTGACAACGTGCTGTTGACTCCAGAGTGTAGAACTAGGAACAAAACTAGTTTACATGTTGGGTTTTTAAATTTATGATTGTGTAGTGCTGTGATGACACAGCAGTGAAAGAGGGTAGATTTAGACTAAAAATTAGAAAGAAATTCTTTACTGCGGGGGTGGTGAGACACTGGAACAGGTTGCCCAGGGAAGTTGTGGATGCCCCATCCCTGGATCTGTTCAAGGCCAGGCTGGATGTGACTTTAAGTAACCTAGTCTAGTGGAAGGTGCTCCTTCCCATGGGAGAAGGGTTGGAACAAGATGATATTTAAGGTCCCTTCCAACCCAAACCTTTCTATGATTCTGTGATTTACATGCAAATTTGATAATTAGTGTCAATTTGCTGACAGTTGTTTAAATACTAAGGTGTACAGCAAGGACCCTCAGTCTTTTCTACTGCTACTCACTCATTAAATACTAGCACTTAAAACATCCACCTATGTTTGGGAATTATTTCTTAAGTTTGACAAAAAAAAACCACAAAGGAAAATTGGTCCAGTTTCCCACAAATTAAATAGAGCTTTGAACAGAGCCAAATTTTCCAAAATGTGCAATACTCACATTGGACACATCTCCAAGCTAGCTCAACTCTTACTGAGCCAACATAACAAAGATAACAGGTTTTCAAAATGTCCAGCTGAAATAAGTGATTATTTCCTTTCAGTCTCCATAGGGGCTGCAGGCACTGGTCTCTTAAAAATGTCATCCCCAAACTAAGGAGTCACGAGATAACACAGGAATGAGCTAAGGCCAAACAAGGATGAATCACTTCCTGACCAGGGATGGGAGAGACGGGAGAGGGGTTGCTTGAAGGCAACCTAAGGTAACCCAAGATTAATTAGCATGGTAAAAATCACACTCCTGGGAGGACACCTCACGTGCTAATGCCAGATCGAGTTTGTATAATGAACTAGCTACTAATTGGAGCATGTGCAGAAGGGCATATAATTGAAAGGTGACCAATGAACAAGTTTTGTGTAACATTTCTTTGTTGCAAACTGTATAAAAACCCACAACCCCTCTGAGGGGGTGTGCTAGCTTTGCCAACTGTCGCCTGGCACCCCTTTCTATACAGAACTGCATTAAAGGTTAAAAAGTGGATCCCAACTCTGCGTGCTCTTTGGCTCCTGCATACTGGGCATGAATGTAAAACCCCTATTGAGGGAAAAGAATTTTTGGTGACCCAAATAGGACCCACAAAAAGCCTTGCCAAGTCACTGGCATTGGCCAGAGGGACAGGACACCTGGGACCAAGCACACACTGGTGATTTTGGATGTCCAGTTGTAAGCCTCCAGCAGACCAAGGTCGGTGAGTGGTACAACAGCACAATGCCCCAAGAGATCCACTGATAATCTGTGGAGTAGGAGGGGATAATTGGACTGGCAAGTATTCATTTTATTATGATTTATGTGCATTGTTTGACCAGTCAGTCAGACTTACACATAGATGCCATAGTTTGGCAAGACTGGGCTGATAGTCTGTGAACCTTCCTCAGTTGACTGACTGGTCAAGGCCAAGTGTGAGTAGCCACTGGAGAAGAATAGGAAGCCACCAGTCAAAGATTCACCCTTTTTCCCTCTGGGGATGCATCCTTAAGAACTGGCCTAATTATGAGGGTGACCCCATGACAAAACATAAAATGAAATGATGTAACCAGTTGTGGCCCTGATATAAATTAGATGACAGAGAACGATGGCCAGAAAACAGATCCTTAAATTTCAGTACCATTTTGCAACTGATGTTATTTTGTAGGCACCTAGGAAAATGGAATGAATTGTTGTATGTTGAAGGGTTGATGTTGCTTTGGGATCAGAAAACTCATGCTGACTGTGGGTTGAAAAATGATCACATGATGCTGTGCATAGATCTCAAAGATAAAGGAGGATCTAATGAGCCTCCAAAAGTGTATCCCAGTTCAGAATCCGAGGCTGTTCAATTACTAGTACCTTCAGCTCCCCCGCAATACAATTCACCATCAGAAAGTTTGTGTGTAAGCCAGATGTCACCAGAATAGGGAAGCATGCCTATCACCTCTGTGAGAGAAATGAGAGCATCTCCCTGTATTCAGGGGTCTTACATCTCCCCTAAATGATTCAGCTGATTCGATTGAGTGTGATATAAATTCTAGTCCAATTGCTTGTCATACCAGATGGCAGACGAGACCAAGTGTCCAGGCTCTGTTGCAGCAGGCTTTAGGAACAAGAGGGGACCCTGTTTTCATCCACATGACATTTACTACATATGATTTATTAAACTGGAAACAGTCTGTTGGATCTTATAGAGACAATCCATTGGGAATCATCAGCTTCTTGAAACTATCATAATCACTCATAATGCCAGCTGAGGAGATATGCAGTCTTTAAAGGAACCTTGCTACAATATGATTTATTCCTGGGGGCCCCAGTGAAAGAAATGTGTACCTATTAACTGTTGATCTATTAAGTTATTTGGAAACAGCTGGATACCAGGTTCCTAGAAAAGGCTCAAATAGCCCGACTGGAAGTACAGTACATGGGATGTAATATTTCTCAAGGCCAGAGAGTGCTGGGTCCCAAGCAGAAAGAGGCCACATGGCGAATAGCTGTCCCCAGAACAAAGAAGCAACTGCAAGGGTTCCTAGGAATGGCAGGTTCTGTGGATCTGGATTCCAAAATTTGGGCTAATGAAGGGCCAGAAAATGTATTGGAATGTATTGCTGAGTGTCATAAAGGATTTGATGACATTAAAAAGGCCCTAATGTCATCCCTGGCTCTAAGACTGCCAAATATGGAAAAATCCCTCCAACTTTTCATGCATGAGCGAAGGGGTGTGGCTGCAGGGGTAATGACTCAGATATTAGGAAGTTGGAAAAGACTAGTGGCCTATTTTCCCAAAGAGTTGGATTAAATCAGCAAAGGATGACCAGCATGCCTATAAGCAGTGGCAGCAACAGCATTACTAGTCCAGGAAGCAAAGGACTTAACACTAGGACAGCCCCTGATGGATTTTGTGCCACATACTGTATTAACCATGACGGAAGTTAATGGAAACCACTGGCTACCCTCAAGTTGAATGGCAAAGTACCAGGCTGTTTTAACAGAGTAGAGGGAAATAAAATGGTCACTAACCAATGCATTGCATTCAGCAACTCTTTTCCCAGCCGAGGAAACAGAAGAAATCCAGCATGATTATGTATTATTGGACACACATATGCAGGCTGACCCAATTTAGAGGACAAGCTGATACCTAATCCAGACCTCAGATATTTCACTGATGCAGCAGCTTTATGGATTATGGTCCATGTAGGGCTGGTTATGCTGTGGTAACACTTTGGGACACAGTGGAAGCAAAACCATTGTCCTTCAATACCTCACATAGAAAGCTGAATTAATTGCATTAACCAGAGCCCTAGAACTGGCAGAAGGAAATATAGTTCATGTCAACTCAGACTCTAACTATGCCGTGGGAGTCCTACATGCTCATGGAGCTATCTGGAAAGAGCAAGGACTGTTATCAATGAGTGGGGGTCCAATTAAGCATGGCCCAGAAATCTTACAACTGTTGGAGGCAGTACAGAAGCTGTAGCCATAATGCATTGTAAGACCCATCAAAAGGGTTACCAAGACACAGCTAAAGGCAACAGAAGAGTAGGTTTGACGGCAAAAGAAGCAGCAAATAGAACATTGAAGAGAACATTAATCCCCCAAGCAACAATTCCACTTGAGTTGCAAAGTTATACTACAAAGGAAGTCTAACTGCCAGAAAAGTTACAGTAAAAAAGGTGAAAAGATGGATGGCAGAAACCTCCCAATGCACAAATCCTAATAACAAAATCAGTGACTGAACTTTCATCTGATGAAAGATCTGTTTGAAGGAACACACTTTGGTGCAAACATTTTGGATTCAAAACTGGATCCTTAACTTCTGCTACAATCTGTGTAAGCAATTCAGCCATATGATCCATCGAAAGGGTGACAAGTGCCTCAGGTTAGCAGCAGGATCCAGTGTAACTGTATATACAGCTTTTTCACTGCTTGCATATTTTCATATAAACAGGCAACAGTTGTCTTTTTTGAGATAAGAATGTAAACAGATAGCACAGGTGCTCCATAGCTTGCAATAGGGAATTTAAATAAATTTTAACAGAAAAAATGAAAATCAATAATAAAAATGCTGTTTGGTTAGAAAGCCATATTTTACCAATTCATCAGTCAATAAGAAGGAAATTAACTGCTAACTTTGAAATTACCTCAGCTATTTTCCAAATAAACTGACAGCTTCATAGTGGATATATTAAAATAAGAGTTATTACTTACTGTAAACAAATTTCAGTTCACTTACCCCCACGGGTCTTTAATTTCAAGAAGGACAGGGCATCTTTTTGTGTGTCTGCTGGACAACCTTCAGCTCTGCATTAGCTAATTAATTCAAAGGAGGGAGAATGTCTTTTTTACAGAATTGTCAGTATAACTAATATTATTTATATCCACCCACAAATAATACAGGGAAAATATCTTTGAGATCTTAAGGATGCTTGCTCTCACTTTAACCCTATCTTAATTCTTAGAAGATGAAGAAAGCAATGAAAATATGTGACATCATCCAGAACAAGAGCACCTGTGTAGAGTAGGTGTGAAGGTAATAAAATATAGTTTCAGAAATGGAAGCAGAGAAAACACGTGCATACAAGACACGGGAAGGAAAGAAGGTACCCCACATAAGGAGGGAATGGGACAAAGGTAGATAGCTTCAGTTTAAAATAAGGGGCTGAGATGTTATATTGTCAAGGAATAGAAAAGGTATTGATGAAGGTTTGAAAAAAAAAAAAAACTGATACGGATAAATAAAATGACTGAAAGGGCAACATGTTTGTTTATTTACTTCAACAGGTCTTTCTGAAAGCATGCTACAGGGCTTTGCAAGAAAGCATGCTAAAACAAGACAGAAAGGTTGAGCAGCAGAAAGAATGAGGAGAAAGAGCTGAAAGCTGCCCTCTCCTCACACAGTGATCTTACCTCTCCCTATTGTTAGAATAGCCTAAATAATAGCTGTGATTCCTGAGGAAGTCAGAAGGCTGCAATGAAAAGCACAATGCAGTGATTCAGTGAAAAGCACAACTAAACTGAAGTTAACATTCCAAACATTCAAAAGCTTTAAATACCTACCTTTAACCTTCCAGATATGGACTTGCACAAGTTACTGAACTATAACTCTGGAATACTGTCATGTGAAGTATGCTGTATCCCAACAAATGGACATGACTGAGTATTCTACAAATAAAAAAGCAGTGTACAGCAGGGCCTGCAAACAGTTTTCCCCTTCCAAAAGTTCTAGCTATGAGTGTGTGGGTTTTTTTATTGCTTTTAAGGAAAGCAACTAAGAGGCGAGTTTTCAAATTAGAGCAACATTTTCACAATGCAAATGTTCATTGCCTCATTTTTTTTGAACATTAGAACTCCTCTGTTCATTTCAGATGGAATTGCATGCAATGATCTTGTGTGTCCCCTTTCTACACTGGATATGGAAGAGGAGACAGATGGGGGAGAAAAAAGACAGAAACACAGCAGAAGAACTACTCCTTCAATGTGCCAACTCAGTATAAAGTTGCATTTTCTATTTTTATTCCATTTCATTAAGGAAAATATGAAATGAAACATTTCCATTGAAATAAAAAAAAAATCCTGCTTTATCCAGCTCCACCGCTTCCATAACAGCCCACGATTTACAGTTTGCAAAAGAAAGAAATTATCATGCCAGAGGTTGCTCAGCAATTCCCCTTCCATCCCAACCCTATCCCCCAAGTAACTACACATTAAATTCTGGCTTGTGATGTTTGACACATTAACTTGCAGCATGACTGTTACACTTAGAGATGGAGGAATGCAATGCAATTATTTATCAAGTATTGTCAGTTGACACAAACATAGCATAAACTGGAGAAAATTAGTCCTGAAGAGAGAGAAAAGGCATCTCTGGTTTTCTGATCCTTTCTTCACCCTTCACATGTTGGGCAGGAGAAAGGAAAGAAGGGAAGCACACAACAAGCCGTTAGAACCCAGGAACTGACAAGAGAAGAGCCAAACCTGTACTGCAGAAATTACAAGCCTCACTCCCAACATCTCAAGTTCAGAGTCATAGACACTTTCTACTCTGTCACAAGATTTTGGAGATTTAACTCTTTCCACTAATCCTTACATTGACTTGCATAATAAATCTGCTAGCAGCCGAAAAGCCTTGCATTTTGATCATAGCTTGAACTGCAGTTAGCTAGAGACAACAGTTTTCCCTGTGATTAAATTGGAAAAGTTCTGACCCTTGTCCTCATCATCTTTCAGGTTTACAATTGTCAAATGGAGTGTTTCCTGTCACTGGGACGCTCGGAGGATAAGTATATGAAAGTTATTAAATACTCAGATTCTGCCATAATAAATATAATGTAAATATATTTGGAGACATCATATTCTTTCTTCTGTTGTACCGGTTTTGGCTGGGATAGAGTTAATTTTCTTTATAGTAGCTTGTATGGGCTGTGTTTTGAATTTGTCATGAAATCAGTGTTGATAATACAGGGATGTTTTAGTTACTGCTGAGCAGCACTTAGACAGCATTAAGGCCTTTTCTGCTTCTCATGGTGCCCTGCTAGTGAGTAGGCTGGGTTTGTGCAGCTGGGAGGGGACACAGCTAGGACAGCTGGCCCCAAACAGCCAGGGGAAGAAGAAGGAAGTGGGAGACATTCAGAGTTATGAAGTTTTGTCTTTCTGAGTAACCATTACATGTGATGGAGTCCTGCTTTCCTGGGGGTGACTGAAGACCTTCCTGCTGATCAGAAGTAGTGAATGAATTCCTTGATTTGCTTTGCTTGAGCATGCAGCTTGCGCTTTCCCTGTTAATGTGTCTTTATCTTAACCCATGAATTTTCACACTTTTACACTTCCAGTCCTCTCCCCCATCCCACCTGGGCAAGAGGAAAGTGAGCGAACAGCTATGTGGGGTTAATCTGCCTACTGGGGTTACACCACAACCAAAAGCAGTTACGTAATCTTTTTCAATTAACTATTGATGCAATTCCAATAAATAAAAAACTGCTCTTGACCATGGAATGTAGTTTTCCAGATTTCATGCTTAATTAAATTAGCAACATCATTTGCATGTGTTGGATACAGTGGGTTCCAAGCTCCTGCCAAAAGCAAAAATAGTAGCAAGTTGAACCTCTCACAGTAGGGATTGTAAAGATTTCCTATTTTGATTTCACCTTGATCCAGTGTGAGAATTATTCCCCATCAAGCCTGCCAATACAGCCAAGGTTTAGAGGTGAGAAAACACCAGCAGTTAGTTGGAAATAGTGTCATAAAGGCACTTACTACTTTCTGTGCACACTCTTTTTGGCCACACCCTTTTTCCACTTACACTCTGCAATAACATTAGTTGAAATTAATGGAAATGTGTCCTGAAATGTATTCTTCCAGTTACCTGAAATATGTTCACAGAAGCTATATCACCTTTTGTGAGCTTCCCTAAAAAGTCACTGCAACTGTGGAAACCTCCTTGCCCTAGAACTTTTAAAATTGTCTGTTGCATAACAAGAAAACCTAAACCGTAAATGTTTCTGTATCATTACAGTATCTCAACACATAGTCATCTTCTGTCATTTTTTTCCTGAAAATAAAGATTTCAAGGAACCCATACTGTGTCCTCCCGCTAGGCCAACACAGCCAAGGATCTGCCTCATTTACACTAAAGACCCATATTGCATCTTCAAAGAACTAAGAAATAGTTGTGTGTGTTAGCATAGCCCAGGGAAGCTTAGCTACAGAGACCTTCTCTCCTGCTGTAATGATTTTGATGGCAGGAAAGTGCCAGTATCATCTACAGCAGCCACTACAAAGCCAGCCCAGCAAAGCCTGATTTTCTGCTATATTTATCTTACTGTTAATCGTACAGTCAATCTCAGTGTAGGGTGAGGAGTGAATTTCAAAGCCTCTGACTAGCACATTCATGTCTCTGCTTCAGATTTGCTTATTAGCTGTTAAAATTGTTCTTTTTCCAAGTATTTTTACAGCCCTCTTGGCTGATGCATCCTAACCCTCTGTAGCTTGTATTGTATTTACACTCACAGCACCCCTGAGGTCAGTAGAATGCAATGATTTGCATTTTAGTGGTGGGCAACTGCCGAATAAAAGAGATCAAGCTTTCTATACAAGAATCAAGAGCTCTTTGTTCAACTTTTTGTGAGCAGGTCATCTTGCTGCTAGTTTGTTGGGTTTTTTTGGCTTGAATCCCAACAGTCAGCTGATGACCACATCCACCTGACAACTGTCTGCTCCAAGAAATCACCAAGAAACCCCAAACCTTAATAAAATGTTAATAGAATCACAGAGTAGTTTGGGTTGGAAGGGACCTTTAAAGGTCAACTAGTCCAACCTTCCCTGCAACCAGAAGGGACATTGTCAACTAGACCACACTTCTTTTGTTGCAGACCAAGATACGGTTGGTCTTCTGGGCTGCGAGCATACATTGTCAGCTCATATCCAGCTTTTCATCCACCAGCACCCACCAAGTCCTCCTTGGCAGGGCTACTCTCAATCCCTTCATCCCCCAGCCTGTATTGATACTGGGGTCTCCGCAACCCACGTGCATGACCTTGCACTTGGACTTGTTGAATCTCATGAGGTTCACACAGGCCCACTTCTCAAGCCCATCCAAGCCCCTCTAGATGGCATTCCATCTCTCAGGCGTGTCAACCACACCACTCAGCTTGATGTTATCTGCAAACTTGCTGCGGGTGCACTTTATCCCACATCATTGATGAAGATACCACTAGAACACTACTAAAACCTAAATAGGAAGCTCACAGTAAAAAGACAAAAAACAAACTCCCTGAACAACAACAAAAAACCAGCCAGACAGAAAACCAACAAAACACACATACACAAATCCTCACAAAGAATTCCCAGAGAAAAGTAAATACAGAGAGCCTGCAATATTGCCCTAGTATCAGAATAAGAGATTTGGAGCCAGTACCACATATCTTTCTAGGGGTTTTAATGGCACAAAATTCAGAATACATACCTGTGTGCTAGTTTCAAAAACTGCACCAGAACATACACCTAAATACTGCCAACTAGAAAACAAAACATTATTCCTTCTTCAAGGAAAATTTCAGAAAGTTTTCTCCCATGCTCCAGACTTTTCCCTGAAAAACCTCAACTATCTTTAAAGTGAAGGCAAGTGAAGCCTCATAACCAGATCTGAACACTATAGAATCATAGAATCATAGAATCATAGCTCAGTTCAAGGTAGAAACAAGGCACTTTCCCCTCTTATTTTACAAAAGTATAAACCAAAATGAGGTTCAGACTACTGTTAGATGCTCTATACGTTGAGAAACACACCATAGTTTTTACTTTGTATAATTAATTCTTTTATGTAAGAAGCTGAAAATAAGTCACTGATTCTTGGGTTCAGTTTAAAAAAAAAAAAGAAAGAATAAAGTCTTAACCTTTAATCCTATATTTCCATATAGGCCATAAAAATCCACACATTCTAGAAAGAGGCTAGTAAAGGAAACAGCCCAAGTAGACATATCACATATGAAGGGAAACTAGAACTCCATAGAAGGGTCTGAGGGCATAAGCAAAAGGCTTCTCTTGGGAGCTCTTGAGCCCATGAATACCACAGAAGATGGTGCAAGTTGCAACTCGGTCTCTCAAGCACATTAAAGACAGTGTGGTCCTAGGCCACTACGATGCTATCCTACCCTCCATTCCCAGCTTTGTCTCTCATCTGACAAGAGGCAGTGTTCCATTTATTTTAAAGATGAAGGAAGAGAGAATAATGCATCTAATTTCCCTGATAAAGGCCTCCATGGTCCAATGGCAAAGATGTTGTTCAGAAGCCAGGTATTAGTTTTAGGTAACACACAATATTGGGACAATTTTAGGACACAACAATATTGGAGACAACATACCAAACCTCTCTGTCCTTCATTCTCAAAACAGCTTTTACCCAGCACTTAGAGTTCTACATGTAAAAATGTGTCATAAATCCAAACACTAACATCAAATATCCAAAGTAATTCTAAACATCTGGAAAATTATATTAGTCGGGTTGAAGGTCTCCTTGCTTACTTCTAAACCAAGGTTTTCTTTCCAGAACTGCATCTCATGTTTTCCTCCTACTTGGAAGAAAGAGCATATTAATGTTTGTGTTCATAGCAAATTATCATTTGTATTTTTAAATCACTTCCTAGTGATTTATGTGATGAATGAGATAACGTGGCCTTCGTTCTCCTTTCATTCATACTGTTTTAATACTGATTCTTCATTCCTTTCAAAGACTTGATTACAGAAGGCATCATACATAAGACAGCCTGCTTCTTCTCACTCCTGCTTTCACAGGGCCAAGCTAGAAGACAGGTGACCTGATTTCAACCTCCTCAGCAAAAACATTTTCTTGCTCTCTGAAGTCCTTCTTTCAGCCACTGTTTTCCTATTTAAACAACCTTTTTTGAAACAGAGATCATGGCTTCCTAGGTGTGTTGCGCTGGGGCTTCCATATAAGTTTAGCTATATAGTCTCTATTGAAATGCAGGACTGCATTCAGAGTAAGTCCTACCACTTAAATCTTCACAGGTCCACAGCAGCTACAGGCCAGGCAAACAAATAACTCGTGTCTTTGAAAAAACCCACCAAAACACAAAAAAACCCCCCAAAAAAAAAGCCTCACCAGATGAAAGGTTACATAGCTTTTTCTCTGGTAGGTCTGCCTTTCTCAAGAACATTCTGTTTAGTTGGTGATGGTAATGTATTTCAGATTGAGCTGTTAAGCTTTTTAGACATGGCATCTCCCTGAATTCATTATAGCCCTGGGGGAGCAGGAAGAAGACAGGCAGATTCCATGTGGTCTTTTTTTCTCCATTTGTCAGAAAGCTAAATATTCTCATCCAGTTTCTGTTTAGCTTGTTTCAGTAGAAGCAGTCTTCAGCTAAGCTCTTCTCTTCAGATGGTGGGTTTAAAGCAGATAACTGAAAAAAATATATTAAGATGGTGTTTGGAACATATAATATAAAAGACAAAAATAGCTCTGAGCTGAATAAAGGAAGCAAATTCTGCATCATCTTCACTGTGAACATGTAGAGTTCACAGAAGGCAACTGGATCACACTAGAAGCTTCTAGAAGAATTTGGTTTATATCTGTTCAAGGCAAATAGGGAGTCAGAAGATGTAATAAAAAATGAACAAAAGCAGGACTTTCCTTGATACATTCTTTCATGTCACCCTGTGCTAGCTCTTTTCCCTTGATGCTTGTCAGACTTTACCATCAGACGAAAATCCATTTACACAACCTTTGAAATCTTTATGGAAGTGAATCCACTTTTCTCTGAATCCTGGTGTTCAAAGGCATATTTTGCAAATCATTTGCTATCCAGCAGTCACTTGAGAACATATTATTTTGTGTTTAGTGACGAGTAAGTAGAATCACAGAATCATAAA